>SKCR01028048.1:0-43755 GCA_019454045.1 Zanthoxylum bungeanum
ATGATGATCACGCAGAGATACAAAACTAGTACTCTATTATGTTGCAACTATCGGGATAATATGACAAGGTCATGATTATCCGATTAAAGAGACTAGTTGCTTGTGATCCGATATATGCTTCGTATGGGGCAGACACTATTCCAGCCCCAGGCCTTCCATGTGACATCCGATATTGGATCGCAATACGCAATACTACGTATACTACGCCTGACATATATTATATATTCCTTAAAGAATATTTCTGGAGAATTGGGTTGGCACGGCGCTTTGCTAGAAGCCAACCATGTCTTGTAAATCGGTAAGAACGTGGTACGAGGTACGCACGTATTCGGATAGTCCGACGACCAGATTTACTGCCAACATATCCAAGGATCACATGGGTCGCTTCCCGAAGATTCACCGATGACGTATGACTCGAATAGAATTAATCTGGGATTAATTATGAGAGAGAGAAAATTAATCTAGGATTAATTACGGCGAGAATTTATCTGGGATAAAATTTGAATAGAAGAGAGAGAAAGATTAATTTGGAATTAATCGATAAAATAATATATTCAATATATTAAATGAAATTAGATTTCATAACAGAATTAAAATTGGATTTTAATTCGGGCGAACGAATTAATTTAGAATTAATTCGCGAGTGACTTTAATAGTAATTTTACTTGGCATAATTATTTAATTAAATTTGATTTAATTACGTCGCAATGGAAAATTCGTTAATTTGAAAATAATGAACCCGAGCCCGATATGTGTTTTGCGGGCCCACTCAGATTTTGAATTTAAGTGGGGCCCATAAGTCACATCACCTAGTCAACTTTATCAAACTTTTGCTTGATGGAAGTTGTTAGTTGTTGGTGATGGCTTGTAAAATACTCAAGCTTGATTTGTGAATGACTTTGACCAAACTTTGGATTTTTTGGTATATATTTTTTGATTTTGGAAAATCAAAAATAAGTCAACACAAATCACTCACTCTCTCTTTTTGCAAATTGGCGTGGACCTCTCCCCTATTTTCTCTTTGTATTGCCGAGAGTTGCTCTCAAGAATAAGGAAATTTTGTAGCAATTTTTTCCTAAGCTAGCACTTAAAAGAGTTTACAAAGGTGATAAGGAAACATCTCATTGAGTTTGGAATTCAAAAGATCAAGCTTGGAGCTCAACATACAATCAAAGGAGGACTTGGATCTCTACACAAAAGCTTGGAATTTTTGTTGTCTCCGCATCTATATAACATATCATTGTAAGTATTTTTCCGCAATCTTACTTCGAGTATTCACATTTTTTATGCTTAATTTGATCATAGGCATGTTCTTAGAGAACCCAACAGTTATCACATATGTTTAACAATCCCTCCATCGTAGGCTATCCGAGTTGTGCTTAGGAAACATATAATACACTGTCAAGTTTCTAAGGCGCACATCTCATGTCGACATGTCCACGATTCTTTACAACTGATGCGATCCACCCTAGGTGATCGGCTTGGCCAAAGACTTTAAGAATCGTGACTTTACTTACATGGATACCTAAACCCCTTATTATACACATACGGGCCGACAGATCCTATCTTGCTTCACACTTGATTATTGAGTGCATCGGTCCACACCCAACGAACATCTAGAGGCTAGACCATGAAAGGTTTCTGACATACATGGCATCAAAGTGTGGAGGATCTCACACAAAATCAATGATATCCTATAGTCAAAGGATTACATATGCTACTCGACTCGAGGAGATTCCTATTGACGGTGGTGTATACTTCCAACTATTAGGAATCACCTATGAATCATTCAATATTCGCTTCAATGAATACCCATATGTCTATACGAGTTTTCAAAACTCATGGTACATCGGGTTTAACCATTGGAACTCCAATTCCAATATACGACATGTGCTAGTCTTCTAGGTTATAGGAATTCGACCGTATTCTAAAACCAATGACTAGGAATATTTACTTTAAGAATAGTTTACACTAAGGGTGGCAGAAAAGCCCGAAGCCCGGCCCCGGCCCGGCCGGGCTTTGGCCCGGCCCGAGGTGGAAAAAGCCCGGGCCGGGCCTTAAAATGAAAGCCCGACTCGGGCTTGGGCCCGGGCCGGGCTTTCCAATTTTGGATATATATAAATTAATATATTTGTATCATTTTTATTTATTTTTAGTATTTAAATTGTTAATTTATCAATGAAACTTGTGATTTATTTATAAATTGTCTTTGTATATAGTATAAATGTATTTTATATTTGTATTTTTTTAATTTTTTTAATATTTTTTTTAAAATTCGGGCCCCAAAAAAGCCCAGGCCCGAGCCCGGCCCGACCCGGAAGACACCCGGGCCGGGCTTTTCCCGGGCCGGGCTTTTTTTTTGTTGGTCGGGCTCGGGCCGGGCTTGGCAAAGCCCGGCCCCGGCCCGGCCCGTTGCCAACATGAGTTTACACCTAGTGTCAAGACTATTCTAAGGTCGATGTCATTCTTAACATATCTATACATCAATCACGCATAATGACAATACTATTATAAGGTATGAAATGAAAAATGTAGTTATTTTACTAATAAATAATAAATATACAAATCGGATTGGCACTCCAAGCACCAACTCCATCTTCAACAATTTTTCGGGATTTCGCTCCCTCTCCGGTTTCAGCTCTCTGTCGGGATTTCGTTCCGTCTCGTGCTTCGGCTTTCTGTCATGATTTTTTTCCCTCTCTGGCTTTGGTTCTCTCGGGCTTCGGCTCTCTGTAGGGCTTCGGCTCTTTGTCGAGATTTCGATCCCTCTATGGCTTCGGTTCTCTCAGGTTTCGACACTCTATCGGGATTTCGCTCCCTCTCAGGCTTTGGCTTTCTCAGGCTTCGGCGCCCTCTCATGATTTTACTCCCTTTCGGGCTTCGCCTCCCTCTTGGGCTTCGATTCCCCCTTCGGTTTTCGTAGGTTAAAGCTCAATCTTGGGCTTCGACTCCCCCTTCGGACTTTGTAGGTTAAAGCTCTCTCTTGGGCTCCGGCTCCTCCCTTCGAACTTCGTATGTTTTTAGTTCATCAATTATCTTAAAGTTCCTAGTCTCCAAGTTTCAATAGTTCCAATTTGAGAACTCCACTCTCCGATTTCAAGATGCAACCTCAAGCTTATTCCTTCATCACCAGCTTGAGTTTGAGAGAGGTGTTAAGGAAATATTATTATGGAAATAATATTAATGAAATAATATCTCTATATTATGCAATCAATCTCCAAAATAGAATTCCTAGCATCTTAGAATTTGTGATTTTATTATATTTCTCTATTATATGAAGATTTCTTATATTCATTATTATTTTATATAATTATAGGATTTCTTTTCTATTTTAATTTTGTATGTAGCCTATATAAAGACCCATACCATTGTAAATATATTATAAAGTAAATTCAAGAATTTTTTTCACATATGATTGGTTTCAATCATCTTCTAAAATAATCATAATGGCGTAAAGGGCCATTTCTTTTTTTATTTTTCAAAGTTTTGAAAATATGTAAATTGCAAGCTTTTGTTTATGAAATGTTATCATTGCATTTATGTGAAACTGTAGTAGAATATTGTTAAGTTTTTTTTATGTCTACATTATCCTCTTAGTGCTATTTAATATTTATTTTTAATAGCCATTTGCCTTCTATAGTCCAAGTAATTCATCTATGAAATGTCTGCCAGGTGCTTATTTTACAAAATACGAACGTAATTAAGCTATTATATCACAATAAATATATAACACTTTCAAAAAATGTACGACCATTTTTCAAGCTGGCATTATGTTAATTACCCAGGATTAGTTATTTAATTATGTACGTAATAATTTTTTTAATTTTTTTTCCAGTTTAATAGTGATGTATTATCGGTTGAGGAAAATATCTCATATCGGCCGAAAATAATTCATAATATAAACTTACAGACAAATCCTCAATATTTTTGGGTTGAGTTAGTTTCATGAATTTCTATATGTATGATATCAGAGTCAATCTCACTTATGAGTGGATCCACACTACATTAACAAGTGACAAAGATTAGTCAGAAAAACCGACTCATCTTCACTCACACTATCTTAACATGTGATAAGTACCAGTAGAAAAGATTTACCAGCACATGATGGGGGTGTTGAGGATAATATTATACTTCAGAAATGTTGGAAATTCTTGTAATACTCATTAAAGGATGTGTGTATATGTTTTTTGGATGGAAGGGGTGCATGGGAAGGGTGCAATCCTTTGGAGGGTTGCACCCCACCCCAAGGGGTGCCCAATTGGCACCCTTCCATGCCTTATAAAAGAGATATCATATCCAAATACAAGATATACAATAAAAATCCGAGTTTGAGAGTCATTTCTTTTGGTGTTTTAAGAGAGAGTTCTACCATATTCATAGTTCAAATACTTGTTAAGGAGTGCTCCTTGAACATGAAGCAACCAAGTTATCCTGGGAGAACATTGGCCAATTCGAATCTGTGAAGCACCTGTGACGGAGGCTAATAAGTTCTTAAGGATAGAGAGATCTCGACTTGGATTCGTCATTACATTTTCCAGGTTTTTCTACAGTTTTCATGTTTTAGGGTTTATGATAGTTTGATTGATATTTTCTGGTTTGATTTGTTTGAAGCATGTTGTTTTGACGTTTAATGACACCAATCGGCCAACAATCTTAAGAACTTATTAAATCTAGTGTTGTTAGATAGTAATTCGCATGCTAGGTTAGAAAATTTTCTGGAAAAATACAGACTGTGCATGAAAAACTCGTAGGGCGTTCGAACGCCCGACGAACGCAAAGGCTTAAATCTGAAATTTCGTAAGAACTTCGAACGCGTCTTCAAACGCCACTTGAATGCAAGCCTTCTGCCTAAGAACGTTCGAACGCGTCTTCAAACGCAACTCGAACGTAGACCTTCTGACTTAGTTCTTTCAAACGCGTCCTAAAAGCAACTCGAATCAAACTCTCTGGAATTATTCCGTTCGAACGCGTTCTCAAACGCTATTTGAACGTGAACTCTCTGGAATTATTCCGTTCGAACGCGTTCTCGAACACTACACGAACTTGAACTCTCTGGAACACTTATTCGAATGCGTTATCAAATGCAACACGAACGTACACACACTGAACAGTCTCGTTCGAACTTAGATACGAACGCGACACTAACGAATCTGTCCTGGAATTGTTATAAACTGCAAAGACTTATATTAATATTAACTTAGTAAATCATATACTGAAACACATTAATCTTGGTAGTATAGATTTAAGTTATTATTAGGTTGTTCAATTATCACAAGCATACACATAGTGAAAAAGTTGAAAATATTTGTATGTTGTATAATTGGTTGAGAATTTAAAGTGTAATCATACACAAGAAATTCCATCCAATCTTGATTGACACTTACACATATATCTACACATATCGTATATTATTTGTGCTATTGAATAAGTGTAGTTCTGGGTTTTAATTACTAAGAGATCCTACTGAAAAAGTGTTTAAAGAATATTCTGTCAAAAAGGCGATAAGAGCCTAAGTGGTCAGGGATTTAAGTGGTTACTCCGGACCCCCATCGTCCTCTGGGAATATTCATTTATTCATTTTTCTAAAGAATCTTTAGTTGAAATTCAAGGACTTGTGTTTATTGGAACCACCGTCCAATAGAACAACAAGTGGTTACCTAGTATATCACTTTGAACAAGATCATTTGTTGATCGTTGTGCAATTTGTCTTTTGTAGACTAATTGACCCCTGTTGGTTTTTCCAGTTACAAATGGCTAGCGGAAACATCACAGTATCGGTCTCTCATAGAGAAAAGCCGGAGAAATTTGATGGGGGGCAAATTTCAAGCAGTGGCAAAGCAAAATGCTGTTCTACCTGACAACTCTCCAGTTGGCTAAATTTCTCAAAGATCCTCCGGGTCCTGTGGAGGGTGAATCAGAAATAGCCAAGGAAGAGCGAGAACATACATGGATGTCTGTAGACTTCCTATGCAAGAAATACCTTTTGGGTGGTCTTGACAATACCCTGTACAATGTGTATCAAGGCATGACTTCTGCGAAAATTCTCTGGAAATATCTCGAGAAGAAATACAAAATCGAGGATGTCGAACAAAAGAAATTTGTCGTGGGTAGGTTCCTGAACTACAAGATGGTAGATTCAAGGACGGTGATGTCTCAGTTGGGTGAACTGCAGTTGATCATTCATGAAATACCGGATGTTGGTATGAAACTCTATGAGACGTTTCAAGTTGCCACAATAATTGAAAAATTACCTCCATCATGGAAGGACTTCAAGAGCTATCTGAAACAAAAAAAGAAGTAGATGAGCCTTGAAGACCTTGCGGTTGGATTGAGAATCGAATAGGACAATAGGAAGTCCGAGAAGGCCAACTACAAGACTATGGAGTCCAAGACCAACATCATTGAGGGTGTAAAGGGTAGCAAAAAGTGAAAGAACAGCGGAGTTGATTCTTCCCAAGCGAACAAGAAGTTCAAGGGGAAATGTTAAAACTGTGGAAAGAGCGGTCATATGTCAAAGGACTGCAGAAACAAGAAGTCTCAGGACAAGGGCAAGAAAAAGAAAAATGAGGCCCATGTCACTGAAGGTGAGCAGTTGACTGATGAGATCTCAGAGATGGAACTATCAGCAGTGGTAACCGAAGCCAACATAGTTAGGAATCTGAGAGAATGGTGGGTAGACACTGGGGCTACTCGTCATATCTGTACAGATAGTAAGATGTTTTCCTTGTATCAGAAGGTCGATGACGGCGATCATCTGACAATGGGAAACTTGTCTACCTCTCAGGTGGTTGGACAAGGCACAATGGTTCTGAAGATGACATCCGGAAAGGAGCTAACATTGAAGAATGTACTGCATGTTCCAGATATTCGGAAGAACTTGGTCTCGGGCTCTCTCCTTAGTAAGGCTGGTTTTAAGCTTGTGTTTGTTTCTGATAAGTTTGTAATGACTAAGAATGATATGTATGTAGGAAAATGATACCTAACTGAGGGCCTTTTCAAGCTAAATGTAATGACTGTCAATCGTGCTATTAATAAAGCTAGTACTTCTGCCTATATTATTAAGTCACAAAATATATGGCATGAGAGGTTAGGACATGTTAATTATGATACCATGCGTAAATTAATTAACATGGACCTTATACCTAAATTTGAAATTGATAGCCAACATAAGTGTGAGGCATACGTTGAAGCAAAAATGCATAGAATATTATTTCATTCTATAGAACGCAGTTCTGAACCTTTAGAACTTGTACACACTGACGTGTGTGACATGAATATTGTGCAAACAAGAGGCAGTAAAAAGTACTTTGTCACTTTTATCGATGATAGCACAAGATTCCGTTATGTGTATTTGTTGAGGAGCAAAGCTGAAGCTATTGAGAGCTTCATACACTATAAGAACGAAGTTAAAATAAACTTGGCAAGAAAATCAAAAGAATCAGTAGTGATAGAAGTGGTGAATATGTTTCTTCATTCGGTGAATATTAGTCTGTGCACAAAATTATTCACGAAACCACTGCTTCTTATTATTTTTCAACAAAATGGGATTGTTGAGTGTAAAAACCGAACGTTGAAGGAAATGATGAACGCCATGTTGACAAGTTCTGGTTTACCCCAGAACTTATGAGGGAAGCTTTGTTTTCCGCGAACTACGTTCTAAACAAGCTTCCTCACAGAAGATTGAACAAGACACCATATGAGTTGTGGAAAGGTTTCGTACCTTCCTACAAATACCTAAAAGTGTGGGGGTGTCTTGCCAAAGTAATGGTTCCTAAACCTAAGAAGGTTAGAATAAGACCCAAAACTGTTGATTGTATATTCATTGGATATGCTCGCAACAGTAGTGCGTATCGATTCTTGGTACACAAGTCTGAGATTCCTGACATCAATCCAAATATGATAATTGAGTCAAGGAATGCGACATTTTTTGAAGAGACGTTTCCTTGTAAGGAAAGACAAAGAACATAGTCTCTCAAAAGAACAGTTGATACTGTCAAGGACAGTGATCAGGTTGACCAAGAATCAGATCAACGTGTAAATGTTGAAACAATCGAGCCTAGACGTAGCAAAAGAGCTAGAACGTTTAAGTCGTTTGGTCCCGATTTTCTGACATACTTGTTAGAAAATAAGCCTCAAAGCTATAAAGAAGCTATGTCTTCTCCAGAGGCACCTTTGTGGAAAGAAGCTATTAACAGTGAGATTGATTCAATCCTACAGAACCATACTTGGGAGTTGGTTGATCTTCCTCCAGGTTGTAAGTCGCTGGGCTACAAATGGATATTCAAACGGAAGATGAAAACAGATGGATCAATAGATAAGTACAAGGCAAGACTTGTCATAAAAGGTTATAGACAAAAGGAAGGCCTTGATTACTTTGACACCTATTCACCAGTGACTCGTATCATATCGATAAGAATGCTAATAGCCATAGCAGCTATATTTGGTCTTGAAATACATCAAATGGATGTAAAGACGGCTTTCTTGAATGGTGAATTGGATGAAGAGATTTACATGGAACAACCAGAAGGGTTTATTGTTCCTGGACAAGAACAGAAGGTGTGTAAAATTGTAAAATCCTTGTACGGATTAAAACAAGCACCTAAACAATGGCATGAGAAATTTGACAAAGAAATGTTGTCAAGTGGGTTCAAAACCAATGAGTGTGATAAGTGTGTGTACACCAAATCAACTCAAAAAGGATATGTCATTGTGTGTCTCTATGTAGACGATATGCTGATAATTGGTAGTAATCATGAAATGATTCAGTCTACCAAGAACGTGTTATCCAGCAGATTTGATTTGAAAGATTTGGAGTAGCTGATGTGATCCTAGGAATTAAGATTTCTAGGATATCAGACGGATATATATTATCTTAAACTCATTATATTGAGAAGATACTTGAGAAATATAACAAAGAGGATCTAAATATGGCTAGAACCCTTGTGGACCTAACTCTTCATCTATCAAAGAATACTGGCTCAAGCGTATCGCAATTAGAGTATTCGAGAATCATCGGAAGTCTGATGTATCTCACGAATTGCACACGACCTGATATCGCTCAAGTTGTGAATCGGCTTAGCAGATATATGAGCAATCAGGACATAACCACTGGAAAGCCATAGTAAGAGTTTTGAGGTATCTGAGAGAAACTTCAAAATATGGGCTACACTATGAGAGATATCTTGTTGATCTAGAGGGATACAACGATGCTAACTGGATATCTGATACAGTAGATTCCAAATCTACGAGTGGATTTGTTTTCACACTTGGTAGTGCGGCCGTGTCATGGAAATCCTTGAGGTAAACATGTATTGCCCGGTCTACTATGGAATCAGAGTTCATAGCCTTAGAAAAAACAGCGGAAGAACCAGAATGGCTTAGAAACTTCCTGGAGGATATTCCTAGTTGGCCCAAACCGGTGCCAACGATTAGCATACATTGTGATAGCCAATCGGCCATTGGGAGAGCCCAAAATACAATGTATAATGGTAAGTCTCGACACATACGTCGGAGACATAATACCATACGTCAACTTCTCTCAAGTGGCATAATATCGATCGGTTATGTAAAGTCGATGGAAAACCTAGCGGATCCACTAACTAAAGGTTTACCTCGAGAGCAAGTTGAGAAGTCATCGAGGGGAATGGGCTTGAAGCCTATAATCTAAGAATTGTCACTGTGGAAACCCAACCTAGTTGACTAGAGATCCAAAGATCTAGGTTCAAAATGGACAACTGAAACTTTGTGCAATTCAAAACAAGCACTGAGGAGTTTTGTACTCTTTCCCATTCCGATAATGACGTTGAGTGCTGTCTGTCATTGGTTAGGATAAACTAAGGCTTTTAATGATCACTATATTAGGAGATGAGTCCTAATGGGGGTAAAGGCAGATTACCTCTTCATAGTATATCACATATTTCAAGTAAGAAGTGAGGCCGCTTCCATTGGAACCTTTAAAAGCGGGTTACTCTAAAGTACTTGATGAATCCAGGACCGTTTTTCAGGGCCAAAATGAACACAACCGTAGAACGAGAAAATGATCGAATTAAAGCTGTGTGTTGCCAATTGTCTTGGTTTACACCAACGGCAGAACAGTTCAAGACTATGGGTCACTGGTTTGCCTAGTAAATCTGATTGTCATTCACTAGGAAATGTTCAAGGCGAAAGCTACCTATTTGGATGCAGCTTTAGCTTAGATCATGGTAACTCTCTCAAGTGTCTACATGAATATTTGAAGAATTGTGGGGGATTGTTGGAAAATCTTGTACTACTCATTAAAGGATGTGTGTATATGTTTTTTGGATTGAATGGGTGCATGGGAAAGGTGCAATCCTTTGGAGGGTTGCACCTCACCCCAAGGGGTGCCCAATTGGCACCCTTCCATGCCTTATAAAAGGGGCATCATATCCAAATACAAGAAAAAACAATAAAAATCTGAGTTTGAGAGTCATTTCTTTTGGTTGTTTTGAGAGAGAGTTCTACCATATTCCTCGTTCAAATACTTGTTAAGGAGTGCTCCTTGAACAAGAAGCAACCAAGTTATCATGTGAGAACATTGGCCAATTCGAATCCGTGAAGCACCTGTGACGGAGGCTAATAAGTTCTTAAAGACAGAGAGATCTCGACTTGGATTCGTCATTACATTTTCCTGGTTTTTCTACAGTTTTCATGTTTTAGGGTTTATGATAGTTTGATTGATATTTTCTGATTTGATTTGTTTGAAGCATGTTGTTTTGACGTTTAATGACACTAATCGGCCAACAAGAAACAACTCTAACTCTTAATCATTTTTTTTAAATTAAGGTCTAATTCTCTTATTTGAATATTACATTCTCATCCCACCCAAACCCAAATTAAATGTATTTCATAGGATTAAAACATGTGACCTCTTACTTCCACTACAAGAATTAAGTCAATTAAATTATCCTTTAAGAATAATTCTAACTCTTAATCTAGTTTTTATATTGAATTAGGCCATATGTTTCTATATCTAACATCATATATTTCTATACCAACATCATTCAAATTCTACCTACTGGAAACTGCCAAATATGCAGGTCTTATGAAGAAACAACCGGACACGCCATACTCCAGTGTAAACAGGCAAAACTTTGCTGGGAGATGGAGGGGATGAAACAAATGCAGAAGATGGCTTGATGTGGTTCGATTGGTGACATCATGGAATTTGGTTTTATGAATCTAGATATGCACGAAATGAGAAGAAATTTGTAATAAGGCAAATGCGACACTCTCATTTTTCGACTACATCTAGAAGTATAGGTTTGACAATGGCAGGGACGTGGATCAGCTACTTTGGCAGGAGTGGCAACCCCCACCAGCAGGCTTCATTAAGGTTAACGTAGATGTTGCATAAATTTTGAGAAGCATACGGTGCGGCTGGGTTTAGTAATGAGAGACTGAAACAAATCAATTATCGGTGCAGGATCTAAAGAAATTCCTTTCTCTGAGGATATTGAAGGGGCAGAAGCTGAGGCTATTTTGTTTGGTATCCATGGAGCAAAGTCAACGGATTTTTTGGCTTTCATCATTGAATCAAATGCCAAAAATATCATTGACTTAGTTCTTTGAAAGCTATCAACAGTAAAGGAAACTGAGTGGATTATTCAAGAGATAAAAGAAGTTAAGGCTCAGCTGGCTTCCTGTCAGTTTCGTTTTAGTTCTAGATGTTCAAATACAGTTGCGCATAATCTAGCCAAGATGGCGTGTAATTTTGGTGTTAATGATCTTTGGAGGGAACACTTCCCTTCCCAGATCAGATGTATTCTTGCTTTTGTTTAATTTCATTTTCTCTTAAAAAAAAAAAGTTGAGTTGTTCAAGTATACCAATATTGACTATGAGAAAAACCTTCGCATTCATCATCCATGGAGTTGATAATATTTTTATTTTTTTTTGCAATGCAATACATGTGGTGAGTACATACTCTTGTAGCTGGGTATTTATGTTAGCATGTTCTGTATATTAATTATATCGATATTTTGTTAAGATAAATTTAAAAGTGTGAGTTTCAGTTAGAGACTTGTGGATAATTAAGTGTTTCTTAATCTTTAAGGATTTGACAATGTGTTTTTTTAGTAGTTTTTTTTTTTTTGAACCCCATATAATTTTTAAAAGATAGGGAGGAAAAAAAATCAATTTAGAATTTAATAGTAAAAAAATAATTGAGTAATATTTTAATTAACATGTGTAAAAAATCATTCACAAAATTTCGCGCAATTGTAGAATAAGTCTTTAGTATTAGTAATTAAATTATTACAGATACATTTATAAAATTATTAAATTATAATATACTATGAGGTTGGTGTACAAAAGAATAGGGGTGAACACAATTCGATTCGATATAATTACAAAAGAAATTATAATTATAATTGTTTATGTCTTTTTGACACTATGGGTGTAAGAGAATGTTGCAATCCTTAGGATGGTTGCATCTCACCTCAAGGGTGCCCTTTTGGCACCCCTCCATGCCTTATAAAAGAGGCACCATGTCAACAACAAGATATAGAACAAGAAATCCGAATTTAAGAGTCACAATTTTCTTTTGTTTTTGAGAGAGTTCCACCAATTTCAAAGTTCAAACACTTGTTAAGGAGTGCTCCTTGAACAATAAGCATCCAAGTTATCATGGAAGAACGTTGGCCAAGTCGAATCCGTAAAGAACATGTGACGAAGGCTGATAAGTTCTTAAGGACAGAGAAATCTCGACTTGGATTCGGTTTTTCATTTTCCAAGTTTTTTATCTTCAGTTTTCATGTTTTAGGTTTTAGAGTTTTGATAGTTTAATTGGTATTTTCTGGTTGAATTGTTTATAGCATGTTATTTTATTGTTTAACGACACTATCTGGATCACAATCTTAAGAACTTATCATCTTTGTGTTGTAAAAATCTTATTTTGCATGATTCACATGAACATAATTAATTAAAGAAAGTTCTGTGAATGCGTATAGCAATTATATATATATATATACACACATATATAATAGTCTGTGTACTGGCATATGATTTCAATTTGAAATTTCGTTAGATATGATGCATGCATGTTTTGAATCATATTATTTGGAAACAAAAAAAAAATGCCTCTTCGTTAAATAAAGAAAAAGTAATAACTGCTTTAAACAACACGTCAGAGGGCCCAATCACGCACACTGCATCAACACGCACGAATCAGCCCTTTAGTGATTAATTTTTGTTGATCATCAAAGGCGCGAAC
The DNA here is from genome assembly GCA_019454045.1 of Zanthoxylum bungeanum. Classification (NCBI taxonomy): domain Eukaryota; kingdom Viridiplantae; phylum Streptophyta; class Magnoliopsida; order Sapindales; family Rutaceae; genus Zanthoxylum; species Zanthoxylum bungeanum. The sequence goes on from SKCR01028048.1 coordinate 13,230, forward strand.
AAACTGATTTTGATCGTGGCTCCGTTAGATATCGTGTATCGGTTTCATTCAGAAGATGTTTTAGAAACCTGAAAAGTTATGTTGGTTCTTAATTTAAATTATGATATACATGCCATAAATGTTAACTTAGCAAAATCATATATTGTATTATAATAAACTTGATAGTATAGGTTTAAGTTAACATTTAGATGTTCAATTATCACAAGTATACACATAGTGATAAAGTTGAAATTTAATTATGTGTTACATACTTGGTTGAGAATTAAAAGTGTAAATTTTACACAAGTAATTTCATCGAGCTTGATTGAATTATACTTGCAAATATTAAATATTGTAATGTGTCATTAAAAGTGTAATACTAAATTGCTAAGAGATTCTATTGAGGAAGTATTTAAATGATATTCTGTCAAAAAAGCGATAAGAGCCTAAGTGGTCAGGGATTTAAGTGGTTACTCCGGACCCCCCTCGTCCTCTGGGAATATTCATTTTTCTAAAGAATCTTTAGTTGAAATTCAAGGACTTGTGTTTATTGGAACCACCGTCCAATAGAACAACAAGTGGGAACCTAACATATCACTTTGAACAAGATCATTCGTTGATCGTTGTGCAATTCGTCTTTTGTAGACTAATTGACCCCTGTTGGTTTTTCCAGTTACAAATAGCTAGCGGAAACATCAAAGTACCGGTCTCTCATGGAGAAAAGCCGGAGAAGTTTGGTGGGGCAAATTTCAAACAGTGGCAAAGCAAAATGCTGTTCTACCTGACAACTCTCCAGTTGGCCAATTTCCTCAAAGATCCTCCGGATCCTATGGAGGGTGAATCGGAAACGGCCAAGGAACTGCGAGAACAGACATGGCTGTCTGGAGACTTCCTGTGCAAGAACTACCTTTTGGGTGGTCTTGACAATACCTTGCACAATGTGTACCAAGGCATGACTTCTGCGACGATTCTCTGGGAATCTCTCGAGAAGAAATACAAAACCGATGATGCCAGACAAAAGAAATTTATCATTGGTAGGTTCATGGACTACAAGATGGTAGATTCAAGGACGGTGATGTCTCAGTTGGGAGAACTGCAGTTGATCATTCATGAAATACTGGATGAGGGAATGAAACTCTGTGAGATGTTTCAAGTGGCCGCTATAATTGAAAAGTTGCCTCCATCATGGAAGGACTTCAGGAGCTATCTGAAACACAAAAAGAAGCAGATGAGCCTTGAAGACCTCAGTGTTCGATTGAGAATCGAGGAGGACAATAGGATGTCCGAGAAGGCCAGCTACAAGACTATGGAGTCTAAGGCCAACATCATTGAGAGTGTAAATGGTAGCAAAAAGAGAAAGAACAGTGGAGCTGATTCTTCCCAAGAGAACAAGAAGTTCAAGGGGAAGTGCTACAACTGCGGAAAGAGCGGTCAAATGGCAAAAGACAGCAGAAACAAAAAGTCTCAGGACAACGGCAAGGAAAAGGAAAATGAGGCCCATGTCGCTGAAGATGAGCAGCTGACTGATGAGATCTCAGAGATGAATCTATCAGCAGTGGTAACTGAAGCCAACTTGGTTGGGAATCCGAGAGAATGGTGGGTAGACACTGGGGCTACTCGTCATATCTGTGCAGTTAGCAAGATGTTTTCCTCGTATCAGGAGGTCGATGGGCACAATCATCTGACAATGGGAAACTCGTCTACCTCTAGAGTGGTTGGACAAGGCATAATGGTTCTGAAAATGATATCTGGAAAGGAGCTCACATTGACTAATGTTTTGCATGTTCCAGATATTCGAAAGAACTTGGTCTCGGGCCCTCTCCTTAGCAAGGCTGGCTTTAAGCTTGTATTTGTTTCTGACAAATTCGTATTGACAAAGAATGATGTTTATGTAGGAAAAAAATACATCACTGAGGGTCTTTTCAAACTCAATGTAATGACTGTCATTCAACATAGTGGTAATAATAAAGCTGTAATTTCTGCTTATATTATTGAGTCACAAAATGTATGGTATGAAAGGTTAGGACATGTTAAGTAACATAGACCTTATACCTAAAATTGATAGCCAACATAAGTGTGAGACATGTGTTGAAGTAAAAATGCATAAAACATCATAGAACGAAGTTCTGAACCTTTGGAACTTGTACACACTGATGTGTGTGATATGAATATTGTGCAAATAAGAGGCGGTAAAAAGTACTTTATCACTTTTATCGATGATAGCACAAGATTCGGTTATGTGTATTTGCTGAGGAGTAAAGATAAAGCTATTGAGAGCTTGATACATTATGAGAACGAAGTTGGAAATCAACTTGGCAAGAAAATCAAGAGAATAATGAGTGATAGAGGTGGTGATTATGTTTCACCATTCGGTGAATATTGTTCTGTGCACAAAATTATTCACGAAACCACTGCTCCTTATTTACCTAAAAAAAATGGAATTGTTGAGCGCAAAAATCGAACGTTGAAGGAAATGATGAACGCCATGTTGACAAGTTTTGGTTTGCCCTAGAACTTGTGGGGGGAAGCCTTGCTTTCCGCGAACTATGTTCTGAACAAGCTTACTCACAGAAGATTGGACAAGACACCATATGAGTTGTGGAAAGGTTATGTACATTCCTACAAATAACTGAAAATGTGGGGGTGTCTTGCCAAGATAATGGTTTCTAAACCTAAGAAGGTTAGAATATGACCCAAAACTGTTGATTGTATATTCATCGGATATGCTCGCAACAGTAGTGCGTATCGATTCTTGGTACACGAGTCTGAGATTCCTGACATCAATTCGGATATGATAATTGAGTCAAGGAATGCGATATTTTTTGAAGAGACATTTCCTTGTAAGGAAAGACAAAGAAGAGAGTCTCTCAAAAGAACTATTGATACTGTTAAGGACGGTGATCAGGTTGACCAAGAATCAGATCAACGTGGAAATATTGAGACAATTGAACCTAGACGTAGCAAGCGAACTACAATGTCTAAGTCTTTTGGTCCCGATTTTCTGACATACTAGTTAGAAAATGAGTCTCAAAGCTATAAGGAAACAATGTCTTCGCCGGAGGCACCTCTCTGGAAAGAGGCGATAAACAGTGAGATTGATTCAATCCTACAGAACCATACTTAGGAGTTGGTTGATTTTCCTCTAGGTTGTAAGCCACTGGGCTACAAATAGACATTCTAACAGAAGATGAAATCGGATGGATCAATAGATAAGTATAAGGCAAGACTTGTCATAAAAGATTATAGATAAAAATAAGGCCTTGATTACTTTAACACATATTCATCAGTGACTCGTATCACATCGATAAGAATGTTCATAGCCAGAGCAGCTATAATTGGTCTTGAAATACATCAAATGGATGTAAAGACGGCATTCTTGAATGATGAATTGGATGAAGAGATTTACGTGGAAGAACCAGAAGGGTTTAATGTTCCTGGACAAAAACAGAAGGTGTGCAAACTTGTAAAATTTTTGTATGGATGAAAACAAGCACCTAGTAATGGCATGAGAAACTTGACAAAGAGATGTTGTCAAGTGGGTTCAAAACCAATGAGTGTGATAAATGTGTGTACACTAAATCAACTCAAAAAAGATATGTCATTGTGTGTCTCTACGTAGATGATATGCTGATAATTGGTAGTAATCATGAACTGATATGAAAGATTTGGGAGTAGCTAACCTAATTCTTCATCTATCAAAGAACACTGGCTCAAGCATATCGTAATTAGAGTGCTCGAGAATCATCAGAAGTCTGATGTATCTCACGAATTGCACACGACCTGATATCACTCAAGCTGTGAACATGATTAGCAGATATACGAGTAATCCAGGACATAACCACTGGAAAGCCATAGTAAGAGTTTTGAGGTATCATATGGGCTACATTATGAGAGATCATGCTGTTCTAGAATGATACAGCGATGCTAACTGGATATCTGATACAGTGGATTCCAAATCTACAAGTGGATTTGTTTTCACACTTGGTAATGCAGCCGTGTCATGGAAATCCTCGAGGCAAACATGTATTGCCCAATATACTATGGAATCAGAGTTCATAGCGTTAGACAAAACAGCGGAAGAAGCGGAATGACTTCGAAACTTCCTGGAGGATATTCCCAGTTGGCCCAAACCGGTGCCATCGATAAGCATACATTGTGATAGCCTATCGGTTATTGGGAGAGCCCAAAATACAATGTATAATGGTAAGTCTCGACACATACGTCGGAGACATAATACCATACGTCAACTGCTCTCAAGTGGCATAATATCGATCGATTATGTTGAGTCGAAGGAAAACCTAGCGGATCCACTAACTAAAGGTTTTCCTCGAGAGCAAGTTGAGAAGTCATCGAGGGGAATGGGCTTGAAGCCTATAATCTAAGAATTGTCACTGTGGAAACCCAACCTAGCTGACTGGAGATCCCAAGATCTAGGTTCAAAAGGGACAACAGAAACTTTGTGCAATTCAAAACAAGCACTGAAGAGTTTTGTACTCTTTCCCATTCCGATAATGACGCAGAGTGTTGTCTGTCAAGGTTAGGATAAGCTAAGGCTTTTAATGATCACTATATTAGGAGATGAGTCCTAATGGGGGTAAAGACAGATTACCTCTTCATAGTAGATCACATATTTCAAGTAAGAAGTGAGGCCGCTTCCATGGGAACTTTTAAATGCGGGTTACCCTAAAGTACTTGATGAATCCAGGACCGTTGTTCAGGGCCGAAATGAACACAACCGTAGAACGGGAAATGGTCGAAGTAAAGTTGTGTGTTGGCAATTGTCTTGGTTTACACCAACGGCAGAACAGTTCAAGACTATGGGTCACTGGTTTGCTTAGTAAATCTGATTGTCATTCACTAAGAAAGGTTCAAGGCGAAAGCTACTCATTTCGATGCAGCTTTAGCTCATGGTAACTCTCTCAAGTGTCTACATGAATATTAGAAGAATTGTGAGGGATTGTTGGAAATTCTTGCAATATTCATTAAATGGTGGGTGTTTATGTCTTTTTGACACTAGATGTGTAAGAGAAGGTTGTAATCATTAGGAGGGTTGCATCTCACCCCAAGGGGTGCCCTTTTGACACCCTCCATGCCTTATAAAGGAGGCATCATGCCAACAACAAGATATAGAACAAGAAATCCGAATTTAAGAGTCACAATTTTCTTTTGTTTTTGAGAGAATTCCACCAATTTCCAAGTTCAAACACTTGTTAAGGAGTGTTCATTGAACAAGAATCATCCAAGTTATCCTGGGAGAACGTTGACCAAGTCGAATCCGTAAAGCACCTGTGACGAAGGCTGATAAGTTCTTAAGGACAGAGAAATCTCGACTTGGATTCAGTTTTTCATTTTCCAAGTTTTTATCTTCAGTTTTCATGTTTTAGGTTTTAGGGTTTTGATAGTTTAATTTGTATTTTCTAGTTGAATTGTTTATAATATGTTGTTTTATTATTTAATGACACTATCTGGATCACAATAAAAAATTAAACATCTATATTTAAAATTAAAAAATTATCATTTTGATTCGATTTGATTCGTTTAATTTTATGGTTAAATTTTTTTTTTTGTCTATCCCTATAAATAAAAGATCGAGAATATATTATTTGAATCCAATCAAACCCGACCCACGAGATCCTATCCGTTTTCAGTTCTCAAAGGAAAGCTTCCAACGAAGATCGAATTAAAAACAAAACAACCTTCAATTTCTTTCTAGATAAAAAAAAATCAATATTTCAGAATGATACTTGCAGTGTTGTTTGCAAACTCTGAAGGCAACATCCTCGTTGAAAGGTTAGTATAGATCTGACCTTCCATTTTTTTTAATGATTAGATCACAAGTATTTACTGCGATATTTATCATTTGAATTTTTTATTTTATGACACCCTTTTGGGGTTTTCTCGATTTACGGTTTTATTTGTTTGATATTGGGTTAAATCTCAAATTGGGTTTTCGATTTTGTTGAAATTTAATCCATTTGATTGAATTATGTGATTAAACCATGAATTTATTTGCTTGCTCTTTTTTATTTGAAGTAAGTTGAGAATTAATGATATTCAAATAACTTCAATTTGGTAAAAGTGTTGATATTAATGATAGATATCATATTCTCAATTGTTATGAAAAGATGTGATAAGTGAAGTAGCTGAAGATGGATTTTTTAGCTGAATCTTTGGTTGATGGACTTAGGCATACAATTACGTGCATACGTGTTTGTGTTCAGAATAAGCGTAAGGTTTAGCAAGCTGAACCATTTTTCCAAGAGTGTGATAGGGTTGGGCTGGCCAAAAATGAGTTGCTAAACAGAATGGTTGGGATATTTTTGTTCGTGTAGGATGAAAATCAAACATAGTTTAGGGATTAGAGTTTTTGACAAGTTAGATTAGGGGTTCCCTTTACTGGTGAAATACTTTGTGGGATCATATATCTTGGTGGAATTGTAATATGGTTTTTGGATAGAGTGGCATTTATTATATGGTGGGTTAATGTGCTTGTTCAGTTGTTCTCAGTTGATTTTGGCTATGCAATCGTTGGTTACCAACTGGAAAGATTTTGTTAGTCTGGTACCATTAGGGCTTTTTGGGCTCTGTGTTTGAATCACTGTTGTGCTAACCATTGTTATAGTGTCTGTGCACCTAAGGGAACTTGTGGCCCTCCTGTTTGATGGGACATTCAGTGTTAGTTGAAAAGCAAGAATAGAGGTCTTTGTGGATCAGAAGTTTGTCTCTTTGTCAGGAAATGAATTGTTGTTAGTTATTCCGGCTGACTTGTAGTTGCTTGCTTTAAACATGGTCATTGGTCACTGAATTTGATCTCCCTGCTTGATAACATGATACATTTATTGATTCGAAGATCAATCTCTTATTGCAGGTTTAATGGAGTTCCAGCTGAGGAACGGCTACATTGGCGTTCGTTCTTAGTTAAATTGGGAGCAGATAATCTTAAAGGTGTCAAAAATGAAGAACTCCTTGTTTCCAGCCACAAGTATGTACATCATCCCCTCCCTTATTAAAGCATCTATGAGTTACGACTTACGAGATTCGGTTGTTTACAAAACAACCTTTAGTCCACTTTTGTACATTTCTACAATTATGGGGCTGTTTTGATTTTACTCTATTGTTTTCCTTTCTGCTTGAAATTATTTATCCATCACTGGGATACTAGTTTTCTTTGTAAATAATTGAATTTATTTTTCATCTTTTCATCAGGTCAGTCTATATTGTCTACACTGTACTTGGTGATGTCAGCATCTTTGTTGTGGGAAAAGATGAATATGATGAACTTGCTTGTAAGTATATTTATATTTCTTTCTTAGTTGTTGAGAGGGTTGCCCAAAAGCAGTATATAAGGCGTACCCAATAAAACTTACAAGTCGGTTCCAAGTAAATGCTAGATAAAAAGGATTTCGTTAAGCATGTGCTGCAATTCACGCAAGGTTAGGAAGGAGTCATAAACATGTTGATGCCGAACATATAACACATTTCCATCCTGAGTCAGACATCTGATTCTGCACCTTTTAGGTCCTTTCCATAGATCTTCAACTTCGAATGATTTAAAATAAGAAGTGACAAGTTGAACCCATCATTTACGTGATTATTTCAGCTGGTAAAACTTTGAAATTAGTTTTAAGACAACTTGGAGTCCTCTGTTAAAGTGCAGATTTTGCATTATGAATGTAGTGGTGATGCTATAACGTTACAGAGAAATTATGAATTATATTATTATAAGTTCCTCTTGATTTCCTGGGAATGATTGCAGATTATGTATGTATTTTGGTGGAGTGCATGTTGTAATTGGCTAGAGAGTGGCAGTTGCACTGATTATGAGGTGTCAAGGCCAGGCCTTCATGCTTGATTTATCACTGATTTTTTTTTTTTTTTGGGTGTACCTGTCTTCTTGTAGTGGCAGAAGTGATATTTGCTATAACCTCAGCAGTGAAGGATGCATGTGGAAAGATTCCGACTGAACGCCTTTTCCTGGATAAGTACGGAAAGATATGCTTGTGCTTGGATGAAATAGTGTGGCAGGTGAGAATCAAACAATGTTAACATATGATAATATTGATGATAAATCCGGAAATTTTTCTAGCAGCATTTTGATGTCTTGTTCATCCTGTACCACAAAATGCCTACAAGTAAAGTAATGCATTGATTTTTCTTTTAGGGACATCATCATAGATATTATCTTATAGGTTGTTTGGCTTTGTTGTTATATGCATGTGGCAGAATCAATTCATATTTGGACAGCTCTCATCCACTACTGAGCTTGATTTTATGGGCTTGGTGGTCAAGGCTTATAGATAGTAGTTCTTGTGGTTTTGTTTTGCATGGTTTCATTAGAAAACGACCTTTGAGGATTTTCTTAGTGTACAGTCTAAATTTGTGGTCATCTTCAGCTTGAAGCAGCTAATTCCTTTCGCCCTGTTCATTTGCATCATGTTACATTATTTCATGTCAATGTTGTTCTTTAACATTTTATCTTTGTCAACTTTTTAAAGGGAGTGCTAGAGAATACAGAGAAAGACCGAATCAGAAGGCTCGTACGACTAAAACCTCCAACTGAGTTCTAAATCAATGAGCATGCCAATCTATACCAGACACTAAATATCTTGCTTAGATACAGTATTGTTTCTCGCAGCCAGGTTTTGTAAATTTCTTGTTGAGCTTTGGAATGGTTTCTGTAACTTTTTATTATATTTTCTGATTGGAATGCGTGAAATTGATGATGTTGCATTGGGCAAGAGTTAAGTTGATATGGTCAAACCATAAAGAGAGACTTAGATTATATTGAGTTTAATGATAGAATGATTTCGGATAGAACACAATGACATCATATGATTCAGGTAGCCGACTTCACCTGGTGGAAGAAGTTTTTATTTGATTTATTTAGTTTGATTTGGTTTGAATATTAGAATGAATGGAGAAATCTCAAATAAGAAATCATATTTTTAGTAGAAGCATAAATAATATTATGCCATGTCTTTATTCATTCATTGTATCTTTGTATGTAACTACCAAAATAATTTTATATATAAAATGACGTTGCAAATAAATAATGACGAGGTTTAATGGATATCCTCTTAAGAAATTTTAAAATATATACGATTGACTTGGCATTCTAGACTTTTGCCATTTGCAATATAGAATCATATAATGTTAAATATCAAATAATAACTTTACAGGGTCTCAATACAATAAACAAATGTTACTTTACCAAGTTGTTCGAAATCCTTGTGATATTCTAAAATGACAATACAACTGACAATGTGTAGAGATTTTATTCTTGGTAACAAAGCCAGTTAATAACTTCTGTTGATTATAAATTAATTTTAGCTTGTCATGAATTTAAATTTCTGAGAAAACAATGTAGTTTGCAGGAGACGTTGGCACAACTTTGATGCAGTAGTTTTCTCATTTGGCATGACAAATGGCTTAAACGTTGGGGGGTTTTAGCTACTCTTCTTAAGCCCGGGTCGGATGATTTGGCGGCGGAAGGAAAAAAAAAAAAACTTAGATGCAGTAGTATGAATTCTTTTACCATTTGAATGTAAAAAATAAAAAATTTATGGGACTAGAAAAAATCATTATCCATATTTTAAAAAATGATCACAGTTATGATTTCCAGATCTGAGACTTCAAGGTGGATTCGGGTCTAAAAATACGTGGGGTCTGGATTCGTGCAGGTTTAGGAAATTTTTTTATGGAACCGAACCTTTGGTTCTATACGGATCCAAGGCGGACTTGGGTCAGGAAATTCTCGGGTTAGGATCTATGCGGGTTTGAAATTTTACTATTTAGGTCTGAATTATTTTTTTTGTTGGCTTGAGTATTTCCAAACCTAAGTCTTTTGGATCTATGCCAATCAGGTCCGAACCCTGATCTGAGAATACATGGGTCTTGATCTGTGCAGATTCAAAATTTTACTGCCCGAGTCTGGAATTTTTTTTTGCGTGCCCGAATATTTCCAGACTTGGGTTTTCCAGGTGTATTTGAATTCAGGTTGGAACAGGATTTGAATCGGTGCGGATATGAAATTTCGCTACCCGAATTCGAATTTTTTTAGATCTGGGTTTTCCGTTTATCGGACCCTGATTTTTTCTATTAGTCTTACTTCTAACCATTAGAAAATATTTTCTAAAAAACAATTGGTGTACTAAATATCTAAAAATATTTTCCGGAAAATATTTTACTTTCCAGAAAATGATTTTTATTGAATATATTTTATTTGGTGAAACAAATGTACCATAAAGTAATATGAATATTTTTTGGCAGTAGCATTGGAATATACAATATGTTACAGAATATTTCTTGTGTCGATTGATTCAAGGTAGGAAGTTTGAACGAAATTGAGCCCTAACCAAAAAATTATGATGCAACCAATTGCAATATTAAAATTGAAATTGCTGCCAAAATTTGCTCTATATATAGTTGTGATAAACTATAATATAGCAACGAAAAAAAAATTAATATTTGGCGATGAAGTACGGGAAGAGGCTTCGAGATGAGATAGAGAGAAGCTTGCCTGAATGGAGAGGTGAGTTTATATCTTATAAGCAATTGAAGAAACAATTGAATTTGATTGATCCTGTGTCCATTGAAGATCTTTTACAAGCTGGAAATGGAAGAGATTATATGAATTCCATGAGATTCACTCAGCTATTAGATGAGGAATTACACAAGGTCAATACATTTTACATTGATAAAGAGGAAGATTATGTCATCCGATTAAAGGTAAATTAATTAAACATCTTTTTTGAAATTTATCTCATGTTGGTCAGCACTTTCTTTACATGTATTCATTGAAATTAGAGGTGGGTTGTCGGGGATGGTTGAGAGAGGCGGCTGATTTGGATTGGCTTAAAATTAGGAAATTCTAATAAAATTTTAATTTTTAAGTGTATAATATAAATTTTATATTTTCTATTACTATGATCTTATTTTAAAACTCATTTAGGACTCTTCAAAATTTAAGAAAATTCAGAGTTATCCTTGATTGAAATCTAAATATTTTCACATTTGATGTCTGAGTTTATAGTATAGTTCTTCTTATATAGGCAGTGCCATTTGATTTAGTGACAATAAAATTTAATTTTCACAAAAAGTAATAGATATTCTTTATTTTAGTAGGGTAAATCAAAATTATCTCAATAACTAATCTAATAATTTATTAATTTATATAAGATATTTTAATAAAATTTCCAATTGAATAGGGACGACTGCTCCACTTTGCATGCATGTGCTTCCGCCTCTACATACAGTGGAGAGGCCCTGTCGCCCTATGCCCAAAAAAAAAAAAACCACTGGCATTTAGCACCTAGATGTTCAATTCTAGCTTTGCCTTTGGGGAATTACATTTGTTATTTACCAAAGTGCCTCAGGGTTACTTAATTATTTATAGAAAGATAAAGGGGAAAAACCATCAATTAATCAGTTCAACTTCTGATAGCCATGGACAAAATTTTTAGTTAAAAAAATATTGCTTTGTGCTTGGTCTTTCATTTTTCCTTATGTTGTTTGAATGAACTGGTTGAAGAAGTTGGCGGCTGATTGGTATTGCAGGAGCTGAAAGATAGGGAAGCAAACTTGTGCTGCAATATGATGTTGCTAAATTTGCAAAGGAGTGTTTTAGATTTTCATGCAGAGATGGTTTTTCTTTTGCATTACACTGTCCTCAACTCCACAGGTATTTCTTCTTCTTCTTCTTTTTTTTTTTTTCCATGATTTTTTATTTTTTATTTTGCATAAATATAAACTGACCCTATATAAATTAAGTCTTTTATTAACTTTGGGCAGGATTTAGAAAGGTAGTAAAGAAGCACAAGAAGAGAGCAGGCAGTTCAAATGTTCAAATTTACTCCATGCCAAGGGTTATTGACCAGCCTTTCTTCTCTACTGACTTACTTTACAACCTTATGAGGGAGTGTGAGGCGATGCTCTACCGCCTTTTCCTTGCCGGAGAATCATAAATCCGGCGTCTCTAAGCTACCCGAAAATTTTTCTCACACGAGAAGCTAGATAGATGTACACTCTTTTATTGTTATACTATTTCATGTTTCACTAGCTTATATGTTCACTTTCTTACCTATAGCTTTAATAGTTTATGATCACGAAGATATATTTGTATGGTAACCAAACCAAACAAAATATTTTCCCATTATGCTATCTATCTCCGAAATTATTATTTCATTAAACTTCATAAAATTTAAATATATTTTTATGGTTTCTGTCTTTATCAATTTAAGTATTCCCCTATCTTGATTAACATATGACAATATTATTTGCTCTCATTTTCTTACTTGATTATTAAAAGGTATTATGTTTGACATATCTCAACCATATTAGTCGCATTTCTCTCATATTCTCCTTAATTGGTATTACACCTATTTTCTTCATAATTTCTTCATTTCTAACTCTATTTTTGTAGTTCATTCATATATCCATTAAACATCTTCATCTCAACTACCTTTAGTTTTTAGATATATTAACGGTTGATGCTTTATTGCCAGTATTATGATCCATATAGTATTGCATATCTCATAGCCGTCTTATAAATTTTCCTTTAAGTTTTAAATGAACTTTGTGTTGGATTTTATTGGATAAAAAGTCATCCACATTCTAAATATTTGTGGGAGTAGATTTCCAAACTTTATTTTGGTATATATATGGGGATAAATTGTAAATATATGTATTTAAACTCTAAATAGATATTAAATTATAATATTTGTAAATTGTAAAATTTGTAAATTGTAAAATTTGTAATGCATTAAAAAAATGGTAAATGGTGATTGAGCAGTTAAGCATAATCTCCCACTATTTGGAATTTCATAAAACATATCCCCATGTTCCCTTTTACAACTGTAAGACTTACGTGACTTGGTTATTAGAAAATATGGAAATTGTTTATGTTAGAACATCTCTTCTTTAATTAAAAATTATGTTAAAGGCAGAGTTGAATGTTTTCTATTCTTTAATGCGATCATTCTTGGGTATCATCATAACCCAAGGATTTGAAGGGTGGAATTTAAGGGAGACTCTAGTAACCTCTCAAGTCTCAAGTGATATGGAAGTTCGATGTTCACTTTTATTCGATTCAGGTATATTGTTGTTAATATAAATGTCTGTTTACAAGTTGTAACTGAATTAAAATCAAATATGTAGAGATACCGAAACAACCAGTAACAGTAGACAATAATAGAAGAGTTTTCGAGTCATGTAGAGCATAGTCTCCTTAAAATAGTTTTGCCTCCTACCGGTGGTGCTTAGGATCTTAGAGGCAACTGTTTGCTAGGATGAAACAAAATCGTGGTAATTTCGGGCCATTTCCAAATCACACACAACGAACAGATTTGTGTATGAACTTGATCAAAATAAAACTAAAGTTGCACTTGGATCTCTCGGATGGTGGTCAACCTTGACGCCAAATTTGTGTGAGTGGTAGTGTTTTTGTGATTAAAATTTTGTGTGTCTTAATGTGTGTTTATAAAAGGATTTAAGAAAACAAACCCTACATATTCCATAACCATTGGGAATTAAACTCACCATTGATTTATGTATTGAATATAACATTCAATAAGGACATCAAGGTTAAAGTTGTTACAAAACATGAAAAGCCACCAAAAATTAAAGGCAAAATTAGCAAAACCCAAACAAACGCGAACGTAGCTCGATTTGGGCTGCATTCGTGTACGCAAGGTCGTGATGGCGTACATAGGTTCAAGGCGGACCAATCCCGAATCAGGCTGTAGAGAGAGCCTCTATCCATAGGTTCTTACCAACACATAATCTCACATCTACATATAAACTATTCTAAGCTTAGTTAGATTTTAGATGTGCGATAGCCTTATTTTCCTTTATTTTTTCTTCTCAATGGGTGCACTTTGTGAGAAAAAATTTCATTCACCCGAGCATCATTTGAGCGTATCTAAATACCGTTTCGATGTACTCACGGAGGAAAATCCAAGTTGCTTATGATCTCAACATTTTCATAAATGGGTTCCACTTAAAATTATGCCTCAAAATAGCCAACAATGTTATTTTTTAATGATTATTTTCCAACACCCCCACATGAATGAAATTTGACGGGAAAACATAAAATAATATGTTTGGACCCTAAAATATTTTTTGACATCAACGATCAACTTCGACGGATCAAAACCTGCATAGAATAGGTAGATCTCAATCTTTGAACCTTCTCTTATGATAATATATTTACTTTACTAACTGACTATTAGACATGATGTCTTTGAACTGTCCTGTCCTCAGTGTAAACAAGGATACATTGCACACATGAATCTTTCCTAACACAGTTGAGTTCTCACGGTTATGTTTGTTTTGACCCTGAACATCTGCCTGGTTCTGGAAGAGTTTATAAGAATTGAAAATCTTACAATTCATTTTGAAGCGGCCCCACGTCTCTCTCACATATGAGTTTTCTTAATATAGAGTAACTCGTATTACTCTACTTGAATTCCCAAAACAAAAGAAACATGAAGAACATAGCTCATCCTACATTCAACGGGCATCCATAGTTCATCATAGGAATGAACAAGAAGGTAACACCCACATGAGAGTCACCCCTTTATAGTGATCCAACAGGTCTTTACAACTAGGTTGTCCCTTTGAACCTAGTTCTTGGGATCTCCATCTAGTTAGGTTGGGTTTTCCTTTGTATTGACCTACTATTTTATAGGTTTTAGTGATATTCCCATCGATGATTTCATAACTAACTGTCTGTTTAACCCTTTGACAAGTGGATCTATAATGTTATCCTTTGACTTCACATATTCAATCGAAATAACTCCAGTAAATAGTAATTTTCTAATGGAATTATCTCTACGACGTATGTGTCTAGACTTAAAATTATACATATTGCAATGAATGCAAATTACCGGCATATTTATCCAACCTGGAATATTCTTTAGGAAATTTCAAAGCAATTCTGCTTCTTCACCATATTTATCCAATGCAATGAACTCAGATTCCATTGTAAACCTAGCTATCACAGTTTGTTTAGAGGATTTCCATGAAACAGTTGCACCTGCTAGTGTGAACACATAGCAACTAGTGTACTTTGAGTCTTTTATATCAGATTTCTAGTTTGCATCACCGTATCATTCAAGTACAACACGATATCTGTAATCATGTAGCTTATAATTACGAGTATAGCATATGTACCTGAGTACTTTCACTATTGCTTTCCAGTGATCAGCACCTTGATTACTCGTATATTTGCTGAGTTTTTATTTTTATTTTTATTTTATAGTGTAAGCTAATTGTACAACTTGTTAAATACATCAAACTCATTATTTCTCTAGAGTATTACAATTTAGAGATACCTTATCCATTATTCTTTGATAGATGTAAACTTTCATCTATATGAGTTTTTGCGATAGCAGAATCATCTTTGTTGAATTTACCAAGAATCTTATCCACATAGTGAGATTAACTAAGAATAAATCCATATGAAATCCTTGAGATTCTTACTCCCAAAATGACATCAGCTAGGCCCATGTCTTTCATGTCAAACTTAGATTTCAACATATTCTTAGTAGACTTAACCATTTTATCATTACTCCCAACAATCAACATGTCATCAACATAGAGACATCAAATGACATTGCCAATTTCAGTCTCTTTAACATAAACACATTTATCACATTCGTTGATTTTAAAACCATTTACCATCATTATATGGTCAAATTTTTCATGCCATTGTTTCAGAGCTTGTTTCACTCCATACAAGAATTTTACTAATTTATAGACTTTCTTTTCTTATCCTGTAGCTATAAAGCCTTCAGGTTGTTTATGTAGATTTCTTTATCTAAATCTCCATTTAGAATGACTGTTTTCATATCCATCAGATGTACTTCGAGATTACGCAAGGCTGCAATCGCAAGTATCATCCTTATGGAATTTATTCTCGTAACAGGAGAATGAGCATCAAAGTAATCAAGACCTTCTCCTTGTTTGTTGCCTTTGATTACAAATATTACTTTGTACTTATCAATTGATCAATCTACCTATATTTTCCTCTTGAAAATCCATTTAAAATATAATGGTTTACATCTTGGAGGAAGATCCATTAATTCCCATGTATGATTTTATAAGATGGATTCAATTTTACTGTTAATGATATTTTTCCATAAAGCACAATCTGTTGACTTTATAGCTTCATTGAAGCTTTGAGGTCATTTTCTTGGAAAAACGTCATAAAATCTGGACCAAATGATTTTTCTATTATTGCTCTTTTGCTACGCTTGAGTTCAGTATCAACTTCTTGTTCATCTTCTTGAACTTCTTCTCTTTCTCGGTCATGGCTATTTTCAACAATAGCCTCATGTGCTCGTTTGTACACGTTAAATTAGATTTACAGGGAAAAATATGTTCAAAGAATGATGCATTCCTTGATTCCATTATCTTATTCTTGTGAATACCTGATGTATTCGATTCATACACAAGAATCGATAGACACTACTGTTATGTGCATATTCAGTGAAAATGAAATCAATAGTTTTTAATCATATCTTCGCCTTCTTTCGTGGAGGAATGACCACTTTAGCAAGACACATCTACACTCGTAGAAATTTATAGGAAGGTACTTTACCTTTCCACATTTCATACGAGGTTTTTCTTTCTTCTTCCTGTGGTACTTTATTTAAAAGGTAATTAGCTGACAAAACAACTTCACCCCATATATTTTGAGGTAACCTAGAACTTATTAACATTACATTCATCATTTCCTTCCATGTATAATTTTCCGTTCAGCAACTCCATTGGACTGAGGTGAATAAGAAACCGCGGTTTGATGTATGATTCCATATTGTGCACAAAATAGTTCAAAAGGAACAACATACTCTCTACCTCGATCACTTCTAAACTCATTAATTCTTATATTTAGTTGATTCTCAGCTTCATTTTTATAGAAATCAATTTCTCTATAGCTTCGTTCTTATTTTTCAATAGATACACATTGTAATATTTTGTGCAGTCTTCTATAAATGTAATAAAATATTTATTACCACCCCTTGACTGTATGGATTTAAAATCACATACATCAGTGTGAAACAACTCAAGTGGTTTAATGTTTCTTTCAATACCCTGATAAGATATCCTTGTTAATTTTGTCTCAACATAAGTTTCACACTTTTGTTTATTATTAATTTGGAAAGTGGGAATATGATTCATGTTAATTAATTTACGCAATGAATTATAATTATCATGTCCTAATCTACCATGCCATAGATCAGAATACTCAGTAATATAAGTAGAAGAACTAGTTTTTTAATATTATTGGGTTTCACAACCATTATATTGAGCTTAAAAAGCCCATAAGTTACATACCATTTTCCCACATACATCTCATTCTTAGTCAAAACTACCTTATCAGACTCGAAGACCATTCAAAAGCCATGTTTTTTCAGAAGTGATCCAGACACAAGATTCTCACAAATTTTAGATGCATACAGAACATTGTTCAAAGTCAGATCTTTCCCAGTGTCATTTTCAGAACTACATTTCCTTGACCTTCTATCTTAGATGTTGTTGAATTTCACATATACATTTTTTCTCCATTAACAACAGGCTCAAATGAAGAAAACATACATTTGTTCGAGCACACATATCGAGTGGCACCTATATCGATCCACCACTCTCTTGGGTTAGAACCCACCAGATTTACTTCAGAAATCACTGCACAAAGATTAATATCATAAATATTTTATGTCATGTTTTCCACCACATTAGTCTCTTGGTTTCTTTTCTTCTTTGGCAACCTGCACTCCGAAACTTTGTGACCCAACAATTGAAGCATTTTCCTTTAAACTTGACTTTCTTGGAGATCCCTCATTTGGGACCTATCTTAGTCCATTTGTTGTTCTTTCTATTTTTATTCTTTTGACCATGTTCAACAATATTAGCTTTTGCTTCAGAGCGAACCATAAAACCTGTCTGAAATTTAGTTATCTTCTTCAATGCGTAGCTTAAGAATTAACTGTTTCATGGTCATTTCTTTTTTCTTGTGCTTGAGATAACTCTTAAACTCTATCTAAGCATGAGGCAATATCTCAATTATCACAGCAACCCGAAATGATTCATTCAATCCCATTCTTGCATAAAGGATTGCAGATAAAATCAATTGGAATTCTTGAACTTGACTTATTACCGTCTTGGAATCCACCATTTTAAAATCTAGGAAGCTGCCTACAATAAATTTTTTGGTGCCTAAATCCTGAGTTTTATATTTCCGATCTAAGGTTCTTACCAACCCATTAGATGTATGATAGCCTCATTTTCCTTTATTTTTTCTTCTCAATGGGTGCACTTTGTGCGACAAATTCTCATTTACCCGAACATTATTTTCAGCGTATCTATATATCATTTCGAAGTACTCACGGAGGAGAATGCGAGTTGTTCATAATCTTACCATTGCAATAAGTGGGTTCCACTTAAAATTGTGCCTCAAAATAGCCAACAATGTTATTATTTGAAGCTTATTTTCCAACAAGGTAGACCTTAAACATTCACATGTTACGATCACACAAGCCTAAGGATACACATCTTTATTTTCTCTAATCTAATTGAATTCTATGAATAACTCTCGATCAAATTTTCTATCTTTTTGAAGAACAAATAATAAATACTTAAAATATTCATTTCTTGAGATCGTCTGGTCACCAATTCTTATTTCTATCATATTACCTATGAATTTATTAAACTCACACACCATGTGTTTACTTTTTAACATACTGTGGGACACAGAAACTGGACGACGCATGTTGTTCTAGGCTCGCGGCCTAGTCGGGAGTACGGAATAGCCACGAGGGACTAAACCGGAGAATAATGGAGTCGCCACCCGGTGTGAATCGGGAAAATGAGATTTAAGGCCACACTCACCCCTCGCAAGGGAAGACCTCAAACCGGTTGGTTCGGAATGGTCCCTTACTTATGTCACTTGTAATGAAAAGATTTGTGTAATAATTTAATCAAGCTTAAGTAACACTTATTTCCAAGAGTATCATGCTTCTAAGTTCATATGCGCAAAAATAAAACTTACACCTAAATTTGCATATATCTTACAGTTGTGATATTTTTATATCGTACCACAAGTGTACGGTGTCAAGTTTTAGTATAAATAAGTGAAAGAGTGTCGAACCCACAAGGATTACGTTAACTCGCATTAAGTACTACAATTGATAATCCTAACCTTATTTAGACGATAAATAATAAAGATTTTTAATAAATAAATAAAATATAAAAATAATAAAATATGAGGAACTAATACGATAGAGATTCTGGATCCTGATTTCACCTAGTTGTCGCCTATGTATTTGTTATGCCAATTAATCTTTGTTCAGTTATATTATTTATAAGTCAAGATTCCGAAAATATCCACTCCCTCTCTCGAGCATCAGTGAAAATATCATCAACTACAGACTTCGATATCTCTATAAAAATCCAATAGTTAACAACTCATTACGCTTTGTGATTCTATATTAACGACTTCAAAGGACTACAGATTCTCTCGAACTCTATAAAATCCTAAGCTATATTCTCTAGATCTATTCAAAATCCCCTCTCTCGAGTGATAGATTCTAAATTGTGGCAAACAATCAAGAAGCATTAAACTCAAAAGAATATAAATAAATCAATAAAACTTCATAACAAAATTAGCAGACAATATAAGGTTCAAGCATCGATTACATCATTCTCCAGAATTAAGGAGTTTAGTTCATGACTAAAGATAAAAATAATAATAAACAAGTCATGAATCTAATGGAAATCATTAGAGTTCTAAGAAAGAAACAAGAAGATAAAACCCGAATTGAATCTCTTCCTCCTTGGACGTCACCGCCTTAATCTCCTCTTGTTGCTCTTCAATCCTCTCCTTGGATCTCTAAAAATATTTAATTATGTGTTTTGTGCTGTGTATTAGCCTCCTCGTTTAGTTTTGGACGAACTGATATATTTATAGTAGAGCCTGGGAGTCATAATACATGTTAAAAACCCTAAAATTCACTTTCCTGGCTTTCGCAGGTTTTCTTCCGCATGGGGCGCTGCGGCGCTGAAGAGTGGGCACTGCGGCGCCCAACTCCCTGGAAAATGTATGTAAATGACTAGATTTCCTCGAGTAGATGCAAATCGATATATTATGGGTCTCGTAACTCTTTCTAGATCAAAAGTTATAGCCTTTTTAATTTCAGTGCGCAGCTGATGCTGGTTTTTACTGCTTCTTGAGTCTGATGCTCCCAATAGGTCCCGAAACACACGTATTTGCTCCATTATCGATGTTCTAATGCTTCCTACAAATAAGACATAAAATAAACTATCAAATACATTAAATGGCTCGAAACATAACAAAATAATAGGGTAAGGATGTCAGAATAAGTGGGTATAAACCACACTTATCAAACACCCCCAAACTTAAGGTTTTGCTAGTCCCGAACAAAATATAAAATAAAAACTAAATTCAAATTAACAAATAAAAAATTACTAAACTAACTAAGCCACTTTCGTAGGGATCACGATTGCATTTAGCGTATGCAACAAGCCTTTAAACCCCTAGGCGGCCCTAGTGGACGAGTTATAGTCTCGTGAGGGCTTACAGCGACGACACCCACAAACGTCATTCACACACAATCATGCAAAAAATATAAAAAATAATAAAAGATAGTCCCGATAGTTGCACATAAAATTTTCCTCAAAGAAAGCTTATAAATGAAATTAAAGAACCTTCAAAGTACGCAATTGCAACTCGAATCCAAATTCTTGAATAAATTATCTAAGCTAGACTCACTGTGTGTGTGTGTACAGGTTCATTCACAGCTCGACTCATAAGTAAGCCAACTTAATGATTTCATTTAAAAATTGGGATCGATGGGTCAAACCAACCTAGATATCTCAATTATGCTCTATAATTGCTTTATTTTGTGCTCAGCATGGTATGATTTTTCTTTTCTTTTCTTGTCTCTTTTTTTTACTTCTTTTTTTTTTGTACTTTTTTTTCTTTCAACTCATCTACCCTTTAAGGTAGCATTTCTCCTCATGGTGGTCCTAATACTCGCCCATGGGTATCTTCACGCTTATCGGTTATAGGTGGTTTATTTTCTTTCTTTAGAGACATTTTTCTTTTATAGCTATACCACACTTCATAACACTAGCAAGTCAGGATAGATATCTAAGCAAACGGTCATTCATCGACATGCAATTTCTTCAACTAGTCACCTTATCAACTACTTAAGTTTTCACTGCTAAAAACCTGTTTTAAGTGCTTACGAGTCTAACATAGATCAGTTATTCAAGGCATCAAATAAAAATAAATCGGGCACTTATCGTTTCAAAAATTTCACCCATAAACAAACAATATTATCACAGGATTTATGCTTTACTATCAAAGACTAAAACAATTTTTTTTTTTTTTATATAAATTTAAACAACTACATAGCAAGTAAACAGCATGCACACACCCTCAAACTTAAAATTTGCATTGTCCTCAATGTAAGATAAAAAAATTTAAGGAACAAGAGTGAGGAACAACACTACCGTGCATGGAGTTGATCAGGCTCTTGCTGGTTAGAATTTGGTTTCTCGGGCGTTGTGTGTCTCGTGCTACCTGCATAAATAACATGTAATTTAATAAATATCACACAATAAAAAAAATTAAAAATTAAAAATAAAGAAAATAATGATAAAACAAATGCAAGGGTTGCCTCCCCGCTAGCGCTAAGTTTAACGTCTTCAGCCAGGCGCAACCACCCAAATGGTGGTCATGGTGGCTTAAACGTAGTGAACTGGGTAATCTCATCTTTCTTCTTCTTTGGTATCCACCGGTTCTTATGACATGAAAAAGACAGCTTGGCAGGCTGTGGTAATTTATCCCTAGATGGTCCTCCAGAATATGTAGATTGTCTCCCAGTTGGAAATTCTGGACTGCACATTTGGCAAAATTGGCTCAGCTTCCTTTTTAACCTTCCAGAGATCATCTCCAAGTAAAAAATGGCATTTCTTTTCCTCTTTTTGCGGCGCTTTGGGAGTGGTTTCAGGTTTAGCTTAATAGAATCTTTCTTTATGGATGGTTGTATTATGCTCATAGGTCGCTGAAATGATTCACCCTGCGTGTTTACAACTCCATTTTCTACTGTATTTATCCTGTGACATTCTACATTACCTTGAGGGCTCGGCATGGCTCTGAAAACACTGAAGGTGACTTCTTCATTTTGACCTCTCATTATCAAATCACCTTTGTTTTCTTCTTCTGTTACTGTTTCCTCATGAAATACCATTTCATCTTCTTTACTGCCTAAGTCCTGAGAGGTGTCTTTAAACTCTTTTCCGCTCATACAGGTTATGATTTGACATTGCTCATTGGGGTTGACTTCAATATCACTCGGAAACACCCATGTCTGTTGATTGGCCATTGAAGAAACAAGCAACCTAATTTGCGCTTCTACAGATTTCATATTTGCCTCTATATTGCCCATTCGTGTTTCGATGTTATCCAGCCTTGACTCATTCTTCTCAAACATCTCTGAAGCTGTAGCTACAAACGTGCTCATGAGGTCTTCTAAGGAAGGTTTCTGCTCAGCTCTTGGATAATTGAAGCCATGAGGAGGTTGCAAAATGTTTTCCATATCAGCATATGAAAAATTCGGATGATAATAAATAGGCATAGGACTGCCTCTATAGTTGTTGAAGTTCCGATTGTTCACATACTGTACTTGTTCAAATCCTGCTCCTCTGTTGGGTAAAAACATTCCATTAGCAGAAACAGCTTTAATAGACAGTTGGCCCATTTGATTTGTCAATACTGCCAGATGAGTCGTGAGGGACGATATTTGAGCTATTAGTGCACTAACAGGATCTGCCAATATTTCTTTTCAAACTCACCTCGTACGAAAAATATAAAACAAAAAAATAAAAAAATAAAAAAAATGAAATAAAAACAAAAATAAAACTTAAGACAAAAATAAAGGAAATAAAGAAAATAAGATAAAAACAAAAATAAAAATAAAAATAAAATTCTAAATTAAAACTAAGATTACTTGGTAGTAGTATTAATGTGAATTAAACAAACAATCCCCGGCAACGGCGCCAAAAACTTGTTGTGATATTTTTATATCGTACCGCAAATGTACGGTGTCAAGTTTTAGTATAAATAAGTGAAAGAGTGTCGAACCCACAGGGATTGCGTTAACTCGCATTAAGTACTACAATTGATAATCCTAACCTTATTTAGACGATAAATAATAAATATTTTTAATAAATAAATAAAATATAAAAATAATAAAATAGAAGAACTAATACGATAGAGATTCTGGATCCTGATTTCACCTATCTGTCGCCTATGTATTTGTTATGCCAATTAATCTTTGTTCAGTTATATTATTTATAAGTCAAGATTCCGCAAATATCCACTCCCTCTCTCGAGCATCAGTGAAAATATCATCAACTACAGACTTCGATATCTCTATAAAAATCCAATAGTTAACAACTCATTACGCTTTGTGATTCTATATTAACGACTTCAAAGGACTACAGATTCTCTCGAACTCTATAAAATCATAGGTTATATTCTCTAGATCTATTCAAAATCCCCTCTCTCGAGTGATAGATTCTAAACATTCATCATCTTCAATTGTGGCCAACAATCAAGAAGCATTAAACTCAAAAGAATATAAATAAATCAATAAAACTTCATAACAAAATTAGCAGACAATATAAGGTTCAAGCATCGATTACATCATTCTCCAGAATTAAGGAGTTTAGTTCATGACTAAAGATAAAAACAATAATAAACAAGTCATGAATCTAATGGAAATCATTAGAGTTCTAAGAAAGAAACAAGAAGATAAAACCCGAATTGAATCTCTTCCTCCTCGGACGTCACCGCTTTAATCTCCTCTTGTTGCTCTTCAATCCTCTCCTTGGATCTTTAAAAATATTTAATTCTGTGTTTTGTGCTGTGTATTAGCCTCCTCGTTTAGTTTTGGACGAACTGACATATTTATAGTAGAGCCTGGGAGTCATAATACATGTTAAAAACCCTAAAATTCACTTTCCTGGCTTTCGCAGGTTTTCTTCTGCGTGGGGCGCTGCGGCGCCCAACTCCCTGGAAAATGTATGTAAATGACTAGATTTCCTCGAGTAGATGCAAATCGATATATTATGGATCTCGTAACTCTTTCTAGATCAAAAGTTATAGCCTTTTTAATTTCAGTGCGCAGCTGATGCTGATTTTTACTACTTCTTGAGTCCGATGCTCCCAATAGATCCCGAAGCTCCCAATAGATCCCGAAACACACGTATTTGCTCCATTATCGATGTTCTAATGCTTCCTACAAATAAGACATAAAATAAACTATCAAATACATTAAATGGCTCGAAACATAACCAAATAATATGGTAAGGATGTCGGAATAAGTGGGTATAAACCACACTTATCACTTACATTTAAGATTGCATGCTTGAAAGTAAATCAAAGTAGCAACGAACATACAAATTCATTGGCATATTGTATTCATGGAAGCACAAGCAGACATTAACCACGCAAGCACACATCAAATAATGGCGAAAATGTGATTTCATAGACATGTCATACTCATACGTGCGGAAGCATAAACAAATAGCCATTACATGTCCATGCGTAAATAAAAGAGTGAACTAAGTACATAATGCAAAAAGACACTTAAGGATGCAATTAGGCATTAAAGTAAGCATGCTATGACGTGGTGCAAAAGAAGATAACTAATATGGACACAAACACACATGTGAGCACTTTTCCAAATGGTAGGTGGAATTGTATCCCAAGTACAGACCGCACTACCGTCCATTCAGAATCGGCTACTGAATTTATGTCTGGGTTTCCATCCGATATACCACAAGAAATAATACTCAAATGCTATCATGACATGGATATATGAATTGTAATACGTTAAACACATTGTACTCATACATGTGGGGAATACGGATGAACGACGCCTACACAATCTTGCGTAATACAGAGAGCAATCAGGTTCATCATACAAAGGGATAATTACTAGGAACAATTATGTATGAAATCTGATGAAAATGACTCAGTTCAGTGGGTGCGCGTTCGCGTAGCGTTCGAGAACGCGTTCGAACGGTAAATAGAAGGTTCGCGTTCGTATAGCGTTCGAGAACGCATTCGAACAGAGCCAGACCTGATGCATGAAACACTAAGAAAATGCGTGCGCGTTCGCGTAGTGTTTAAGAACGCGTTCGAATGGTAAACAGAAGGTTCGCGTTCGTATAGCGTTCGAGAACGCGTTCGAATGGAACCAGACCTGATGCATGATGAACTAAGAAAATGCTTGCGCGTTCACGTAGCGTTCGAGAACGCGTTCGAACGGTAAACAGAAGGTTCACGTTCGTGAGGCGTTCGAGAAGGCGTTCGAACGGAACCAGACCTGATGCATAATGAAACTAAGAAAATGCGTGCGCGTTCGCGTAACGTTCGAGAACGCGTTCGAACGGAACCAGACTTGATGCATGCAACACATTCATAGACAAACAAATCCACAATGTGGGACCTCACGTATCCGATTGAACTCATCTCGCATCCAATCGAATATACACCAATCGGCACGGCAAAGCATCGTGGTAAAGGATCGTAACCCCTCAGAATAGGGGACCTTTAATCCAACTTACTAAGCCCATGCGCTCGATCACATCATGCATATAAAAATAAAGATAATAACATCGGACTTCGTATACCCGATTGAATACATCTTACATTCAACCGAATATACATTAATCGGCGCGGCAAAACATCGTGGTAAAGGATTGTAACCCCTCAGAATAGGGGACCTTTAATCCAACTTACTAAGCCCATGCGCTCGATCACATCATGCATATAAAAAATAACATGAGGAGTTTAAATGACGAATAATAAATAAATCAAAGCAACATAAAACAAAAGAATGTGCCGTTTACTCAAGCGGTACGTGGAGTTGTATCCCGAGTACAGATCATACTACCGTCCATTCGGAATCGGCTATGAAATTTATGTCCGATTTCCATCCGATATACCACGAGAGTTGACACATCTTTCATTTTATTCCAAGGCCACAACATACAATATTTCGTAATACATGCATATTTATCTACTCAAGGACCACAACATGCATTTTAACATAATAATCATGCGAACAGTACTCAATAAATAATAAAAATAAAACTGAAAACAAGTGTGAAAAATACCCTCAGGTCTAACCTTTTTTTCCGACTTTCGGACTTGCGTTTCACGGAGATCGGAAGGGTTAAAGCTCCTCAACTTCTCCGGTTCACTGGTTTAGCGTCTTAACTCACCGTTTTGCTGTTTTGCTTGCGGTTTGACCTCCGTTTTGCTGTTTTTTCCTCTGTATTTTCTGCTTACTGTTTCAGGTCTTCAAAGCTACTGTTTTTTTAGAGGTTCAAGGGCTGTGTTTTTCGGTTGTTTAAGGAGGCTTAGAGTGCAGTTTTTTTATGTTACTGTTTTAAGGATTTTAGGGACTGTATGGGGCTGTGATTTTCGGCACTTGTGAGGACTGTTTTGGGGCTATAATTTTCGGTAATGGAGGGCTGCTGTATGGGGCTGGTTTCGGCTTGGTGAGTGGAGGAGATGAAGAGAATTATTCTTGACTTGTTATGGTGCTATTGCCGTGAATTGTAAGAGATTAGAGAGAGTTGGGCGTGAATTCAGAGAGGGGGAGAGGCTTGGTTTGGCTTTGTTTATATAGAGAAGGGCTAGGGCTTCTCCTTGTCTCACAAGGAAGGGATTTGATTTAGTGTTAAAGAAGGAAAGCAATGGATTTTATGGAGACAAGATTGGTTTAGATTAGGAAGTCAATATCTTTAAATTGGTTATGAGTGATTTAATTAGGCATGATATTTCTTTAATTTAGTATATGATATTTTGGATTAGGAAGTTACAATATTTTAATTTGGTATAATTATATTTTATGTTTTATTTAATTGGTAAATGGTTTAATTATTTTATTTAATTCAATGTTTAATTTAATTAATATTTGATTTAATTTGGGTGTAATTTAAGGGCCTTGGGCGTGTGGGCCTCTCTTGGTGGGCTAGGTGTTGTGTTGGTTTGGTAAGTGATTTTAGGTGGGTGGCAAGGGTTTTAGGCCAAGGTTAAAAGGTTTGCGGGTTTTTCTGGGCAAAAGATGCTCTAAACGGAGGTCCAACAAGTGAGCTTTACGCTAAAGAAATGAACAAGGATATAATGAAATACCGATTCCCTTCCGATGACCGTTTCCCACAATATCCTTAACTAAAAAGGTAGTGCCTCCAACTGAGACTCATCATCGGGTTTCACATGCAAAAATGCAATGCCTATTGTCGCCCCCACTTTGATGGGACTTGTCAGTGTGTGACTTTGAACAATCCTATCAAAGTTATGCAATGCATTTTCACTTACCTGGATCGTCTGCTGCCTCGAGCTGAGTTGGTGCTGCAGTGGACCTCGATCCTGGGACGCATCCCAATAACTGCAACTGACAACGGGGGCACCTCGACCCTGGGATGCATCCCGATACCGCTGGAAATGAGGGCCTCACCCTAGAACAAATGACGTAGTGGGCCCTCGACCCTGGGACGCATCCCGGAACTACAACTGATGATGCAGTGGGCCCTCGACCCTGGGACACATCCCAGAACTGCAACTGTCAACAGGGGTACCTTGACCCTGGGACGCATCCCAAAACTGCTGACGATGTGGGCCTCGCCCTCAAGCTGATATGGGCCTCGCCCCCAAGCTGATATGGGTCTCGCCCCCAAGCTGATATGAGCCTCGCCCCCAAGCTGATATGGGCCTCGCCCCCTGGGACTTATCCCCAAAAACTGTTGATGTGGGCCTCGCCCCTTGGGACTCATCCCCAAGACTGAAACTGCGCTGACACTGCTTCTCTCATTTCAGCCACTTTCCCCTTTCTTCGAACCTGCGAACACAAAACAAAAACAAACACGAAGAGAATGCAATGTTACGTGTATGCATGAATGATTTTCTTATTCCGTTGGGTTAGGTCTTCTGCCAATTCCCGTGGTGACTGCTCGGTCTTCTCTCCCTCAGGCAAAGTACTACTTCAATCTGTCTACGTTGATCGGCTCAGTGAACTCGTTCCCTTCCAAGTCTGATAGCCTCACTGCTCCATTTCCCATTACTTTCTACACTATGTAAGGTCCTTCCCAGTTAGGTCTGAACTTTCCTCGTGGATCTGTCGTCGACGGCCTTGATTGCTTAAGTACCAAATCACCATTTCTGATCTTGGTGGGGCGTACTTTTTTGTTGAATGCTCGGGCTAATCTCTTCTGATATAACTGCATGTGATACAAAGACTTCGTTCTCTTCTCATCCAGCAGTGATAACTTATCAAACCTCTGTGCGGCCCATTCTTGTTCCGGTAATTCTGCCTCTGCTAATACCCTCATAGACTGTATTTCCACTTCTACTGGCAATACTGCTTCCATTCCATAGACCAAAGAATAAGGTATGGCTCCTGTTGTTGTTCTCACAGATGTTCTGTACCCCCACAAAGCATATGGTAGTTTCTTGGCCCAATCTCTGCAGTTCTCTGTCATCTTGGCTAAAATCGTCTTTATAGTCTTGTTGGCTGCCTCAACTGCCCCATTTACTGGTGGCCTGTACGGTGATGACTTGTGGTGGCCTATCCCGTATTTCTGCAACATTGCATTCGTCTCTCCTTGAAACTGAACTCCGTTGTCTGTCACTATATGATGCGGCATACCATACCGACAAATGAGGTTCCGAGCTATAAACTTTGCCATTTGTTTTGATGTAACATTGCGGAATGATTCGGCTTCCACCTACTTCGAGAATTAATCTACTGCCACTACTATGAAGCGATGCACATTCGATGCATTCGGTCGAATTTCTCCAATCATATCAATTCCCCATGCTGAGAAAGGCCACGGCTCTGACAACCCGTGCAACTCTGTGTGCGACAAGTGATTCAAATTACCATGTGCTTGACAATCATGACAGTGCTTTACCATCTTCGCGCAGTCTGTTTCCATGGTTGACCAATAAAAACCTTGTCTCACTATCTTGCGGGACAGATTCAACCCGTTCATGTGCGGACCACATACCCCGGCGTGTATTTCTTCCATTACATGCTGAGCTTCTTCTTTTCTCAAACACTTCAACTGAATACTATTTGCTTGCCTCTTGTACAGTTCCCCTTTCAAAATCACATACTGGGAAGCTAACTTATGAATGGCTATTCTGTCTTTTCTGCCTGCCCCTTCCGGGAGTTCACCATGTTCCAGATACCTCTGAATGTCATAATACCAAGGTTTACCATCATCGACCTCAACTTCCAGAACTCTTTCTATCTCATAAACAGGTCTGCTTGCTGTTGTCAGTATCAACGGTCTCATCACTAACTTTTCTGGATTTTCCCAAGTTGCTGGCAAGTGTAGCCAATGCATCTGCCATCTGATTCTCTTCTCTCGGTAAGTGCTGAAACTTACACTCGGGGATAACCTGTGCCAACTTTCTGAGGTAAAAAAGGTAAGGTTTCAACTGTTCTTCTTTCAATTCCCATTCTCCCCGCATCTGCTGGACTACCAACATAGAATCTCCGTAGACTTCCACACTCCCGGCCTTCAAGGCTATCAATGCTGTCAAACCAAAAGCATATGCTTCATACTCGGCCATGTTGTTAGTCACTCTGAATGTCAACCTCTTGGCCAAAGGCAAAGTCTCTCCCTCGGGGGTCACTATCACGATCCCAATTTCGGCTCCCTTGTAATTCACTGCTCCGTCAAAATACATCTTCCATCTCTGAACTGTTATTGCTTGGATCTCTTCATCTGGAAATTCAAACTTATACTGATCCCCCTCAACAGGTTGCAATGCCAGAAACTCTGCTACTGCTCGCCCTTTGATCACTTTGGAGGTGAGATACTCAATGTCGAACTCTGTCAGCAATACTAACCATCTGCCCAATTTCCCCACCAGCGAAGGCACTGAATGCAGATATTTCAGAGGATTCTCCTTGGCCACTACCTGGATCTTGTAAGACTGGAAATAATGTCGCAACTTTCTGGAAGCCCATACCACGGCAAGACAGATCTTCTCTACTTCTTGATACCGAGCCTCATACGGGAGCATCTTCTTACTCAGATAATAGACTGCATGTTCTACCCCTGTCTCATCTACCTGTACCATCATTGCCCCCAGTGCTTCTGATTCTATAGCCAAATACAATATCAAAGGTCTTACCGGTCTCGAAGGTTTCAATACAAGAGGCTTTACCAAGTACTCTCTGATTTTGTCGAAGGCTGTCTGACATTGTTCATTCCATCTCACTGGCTGATCTTTTCTCAACAGCTTGAAGATAGGCTCACATACTGATGTCAACTTGGCAATAAACCGACTGATGTACTGAATCTTCCCCAGGAATGCTCTGACTTATTTCTCAGTCTTCGGTGCTGGTATTTCTGTGATTGCCTTGATTTTCCAGAATCTACCTCTATTCCGCCCATTCCCACTGTATGACCAAGCAATTTCCCTGATGTCACC
>SKCR01028049.1:0-43488 GCA_019454045.1 Zanthoxylum bungeanum
ATGGTTCAATTGGGTTATACTGGGTATTTGTAATTATGGCTACCCCCCCGCCCGACAGGTATATTCCTATCCTGTAAGGAAATCTATTAAAGGGTTATCTATCCTCAAGGAAGATCGTGGGCTATTAAGTCTAAGGCTGAAACCTAAAATCCCTATGTCTAGTTCATTTTAGATTACCATTTCAATCTTATTGGTGATCAGACAACAAGAAGCATTAAGCTTAAGACTTAATAAATAAACCTGTAAATTACCCAACTATAAAATAACCCCTTATAAACCGGTGATATTAAAAGTCATCACAACCCCTAATTAATTAAAACATAATTAGGACTAGTAAAAACATAAAAGACATAAAGTAAAAATGCTGATAGACCAACTTATAGCCTATGAACCACAAGTTGACCCTATCCTATCAAAAATAAATTGGTCTGAGGACGATCGTGGTAAGAGGCGTCGAATTAATCTGGACCTTAACCTTTAATTTCCTTTAGATTTCAGCTAACCAGGTACAACCTTCTAACTCTCCTTTTACTGTTTAAGACATTGGGGACAATGTCTCATTTAGGTTTGGGGGAGGAATTTAGTTGATTAGTACCTTGTTTTTAGTTTGTATGTTGTTTTTATTTTTAGTCCAAAATTTTTCGAAAAATACAAAAAATTTAAAAATTTTCAAAAATTACAAAAATATTTTGCATTTTTGTGTTATTATTTTGACTAAAAAGGTGAAATTGGTAAAAGATAGCCGAGTAAGGAATTTCCGCTCCTGATACGTATCTCAAACCATTTATTTCAAAATAAGTTAATTTTTGTTTATTTCCTTTTGAATTATTTAATTTGTGAATTCTCCATAAATCTGACTAAAATGAATCTTCATATGTTCAGTTGACAGGTATTATGAACTTACATGGAACATACGGACATGAGCTAAAATTGAAAAGTTTGTAATATTCAGTGCTATAGTTTAATTGGAGGAAGCATCTCTAAATAGTGATGGAGTAAAAAAAAAAAAAAAAAAAAAAAAAAAAAAAAACGTCTGAGATCTGAGTAATTAAGTCTGTAAGGGTATTTTAATACCTAGTGCCCTAAAACCAACTGGTTTGGGAGTCATTGGCCCAAAGCTCGTTACATGGATCGAAGATGCTGCAAAAATATATATATATCTGAAGTCTGAGTAATTAAGTTCATAGGGGTGTCTTAACACCTGGTGCCCTAAAGCCAACTGGTTTGGGAGCCACCGACCCAAAGCTCGCTACATAGACGGAAGGTATTGTATAAAAATAAAAAATAGAGAAAAAATCAAAGAAAAAAACAGAAAAATCAGAAAAATTATTCCATTGCTACAAAAAAAAGGTGTGAAATCTGATAGAACTTTAGGACAAAATATTACTCTCTTATCAACTGCACTTATGACTGTTGTGGGCAAAAATGAGTTGATTAATATTTTGTTGGCTGTGTATATGGAGAATGGCAAAAATAATCGGAGAATTTACTTATTCAGTAATTTAGAAAGAAACAAAACAACTAGTAACTTGGAGTAGAATTTTCACCTGATTAGTCACTAACTTTCTTTATTCTATTTTCTCTTGTCTTTTTGCTTTTGTGTGCATTAGTTTTAATACCTTTTTACTTTTGTAAAATGTTTGTGGGTATCATTGCTGTAAACCCTCACGAGACTACACTCGTCCACTAGGGACACCTAGGGGTTTAAAGGCTTGTTGCATATGCTAAATGCAACCGTGATCCCTACGAAAAATGGCTTAGTTAAATTTTGTTATGTTATTTTATTTTGTATTTTGCTCGAGGACTAGCAAAATGTTAGGTTTAGGGGTGTGATGAGTGACATTTATATCACTATTTCCCACTCATTTAACTTAATATTTTGTATAGTTTCTTGAGTTTTATGAACGTTTTGATGTGTTTTATTGTTATTTTGCAGATAAATAAAGTTTGGACAGCACTGGAGGCAATTTGGGGCAAAACCGGACAAAAATGCGTCAACCGGGTTATTTTCGTCTTCTACGCGTCGCGACGCTGAATCACAGCGCGCCGCGACGCCCAGCGTGTGCCGGTTCTGCTAAAATGCGCCATGGTCAACGGGTCAACAATTTGAAAAGTTTGACTTTGCTAAAATGCGCCGTGCCACGTGTCACCATCACATCCCATCTGCTAACATGCGCCGTGACACGTGTCAACATCATATGCTGCCGACACTCTGACATGACACGTGTCGCCTCGTCATCAGCCATGTCAGCGGTCAACGAGTCAACCTTGCCACGTGTCATGCCACATCATCGTCCACGTCAGCAGGTCAACCGAGTCAACATGCCACGTCAGCCTCAGCCAATCACAACTTGCCACGTGTCGCCACGTGTCGCAATCCTATTGTGCCGACAAATGCAACACACGCCTACGCCACGTCAGCGCCACGTCATCGCCACGTCATCAATGACGTCATCACAATAATTGAGAATTAGCGCCTTGACACGTGTCGCATGTACAGTCAGCCGCCTTGCTACGTGTCGCCGTCTCATTGTGCCACGTCGACATTTGAGCGTCGCGACGCGCAACGCCTTAGCGTCGCGACGAGCGAACAGTGACCAAACAGTGAATTTATTTACTATAAATAGAGGCCGAATTTTCAGTTTTTAAGTGTACCTTCTCTCTCTTGATTTCTCTCTCGAGAGAGTTTCTCTCTCTAGAATTTTTATTTTTATTTTTTTAGTTTTTTTTTATTTTAGTTTTGTAATTTATTTTAATTACTTTTTGTAATAATAGTAATTAATTTTTACTTTTTACAGTTTACAGTTTTTACTATTCACCATGTTGAAGTACTTTTTCAGCTAGGGTGAGTAAGTTTTATTAAAGGTAATCTTTTATGTTACTATTTAGATTAATCTCCCTTAAAAATAATATATTCACTATTTAAAATATTGACTAATCCAGGATACCGCCAGACTGGTCGGTCGTAGTAAATTTATTTTTGGTTCCGCCTTAATGGCTGGTTGGACTTAATTTGACTTAATCAGGATACCGCCAGACTGGTCGGTTGGTAATTTATCACAAGTTTATATATTATTTTATGGGAGATATCTAAATTAGTAGTAGTAAAAGTAATTCCTTTTACCTTAGCATTTTATTTTATTTTACTTTTCAGTATTTTTATTTTATGTATTTTATTTTTTTATAGTCCTAGTTATGTTTTAATTAATTAGGGGTTGTGATGACTTTTAATATCACCGGTTTATAAGGGATTATTTTATAGTTGGGTATTTACAGGTTTATTTATTAAGTCTTAAGCTTAATGCTTCTTGTTGTCTGATCACCAATAAGATTGATATGGTAAATCTAAAATGAACTAGACATAGGGATTTTAGGTTTCAGCCTTAGACTTAATAGCCCACGATCTTCCTTGAGGATAGATAACCCTTTAATAGATTTCCTTACAGGATAGGAATATACCTGTCGGGCGGACGGAGGTAGCCATAATTGGAACTTAGACTTAATGAATCCAGGTAATGTGGTTGACATAGGAATATGGTTCAATTGGGTTATACTGGGTATTTGTAGATGACCATCGGAAGAGGCTTTTACATAATTTAGTGTTCCAGGTTAGTAAACTGATTTATTACACAAACATAAAATAATCACTTCATCTTTTAAATGATATTAAAGAATTCACAACCTTATATCTTTTATCTTTTATTTTCCTTAGTATTTTCTTTTATCTTTTTATTATTTATTTTGTTGTAAAATCTTCAATCAACCAAATCAATCAAGCAATCAATTCTATTCTCCCTTTAATTAGATATTTGTAATTAAATAGATTCAATAATTAATAACAACAGTAGGAATTAAGTCCTCGTGGGATCGATATTATTATACTACTTGAACGATACGTGCGCTTGCGTTATACGTGTGTGTTTTATTTTAACAGTAGGAATTTTACTTTTTAATTTTTAGTTTTGTAATTTATTTTAATTACTTTTTGTAATAATAGTAATTTAATTTCTACTTTTTACTTTTTACAGTTTTTACTATTCACCATGTTGAAGTAACTTTTTCAGCTAGGGTGAAAGGTAATTCTTCTACTATTGCTATTTAGATTAATCTCCCTTAAAAATAATATATTCACTATTTAAAATATTGACTTAATAAGGAATACCGCTATATTGGTCGGTTGGTAATTTAATTTTAATCTGGTTTAAACCTGACTAATCAAGGATACCGCCAGACTGGTCGGTTGGTAATTTATTTTTGGTTCCGCCTTAATGGCTGGTTGGACTTAATTTGACTTAATCTGGATACCGCCAGACTGGTCGGTTGGTAAATTCAACACAAGTTTATATATTATTTTATGGGAGATATCTAAATTAGTAGTAGTAAAAGTAATTCCTTTTACCTTAGCATTTTATTTTATTGTAATTTACTTTTCAGCATTTTACCTTATGTCATTTTATTTTATGTATTTTATTTTTATAGTCCTAGTTATGTGTTAGTTAATTAGGGGTTGTGATGACTTTTAATATCACTGGTTTATAAGGGATTATTTTATAGTTGGGTAATTTAAAAGTTTATTTATTAAGTCTTAAGCTTAATGCTTCTTGTTGTCTGATCACCAATAAGATTGAAATGGTAAATCTAAAATGAACTAGACATAGGGATTTTAGGTTTCAGCCTTAGACTTAATAGCCCACGATCTTCCTTGAGGATAGATAACCCTTTAATAGATTTCCTTACAGGATAGGAATATACCTGTCGGGCGGGGGTTAGCCATAATTGGAACTTAGACTTAATGAATCCAGGTAATGTGGTTGACATAGGAATATGGTTTAATTGGGTTATACTGGGTATTTGTAATTGACCATCGGAAGAGGCTTTTACATAATTAGTGTTCCAGGTTAGTAAACTGATTTATTACACAAACATAAAATAATCACTTCATCTTTTAAATGATATTAAAAGAAATCGCAACCTTAGATTTTTGTGTCTATTATTTTCCTTAGTATTTTCTTTTATCTTTTTATTTATTTAGCAAATCTTCAATCAACCAAATCAATCAAGCAATCAATTCTATTCTCCCTTTAATTAGATATTTGTAAATAAATAGATTCAATAATTAATAACAAAAACAGTAGGAATTAAGTCCTCGTGGGATCGATATATTTTTATACTACTTGAACGATACGTGCGCTTGCGTTATACGTGTGTGTTTACGCCGGTCAAGTTTTTGGCGCCGTGCCGGGGACTTATATTTCTTGAGTTATTAATTTTGAAGCTATCTAATTTACTTGTATCTAATTTTCTTTATTTTTATCTGTAATTTTATTTTCTTTCTTTTGGTTTCAGGTGACTTAAAAAATAAAAATGGAACATTACTGGGAGATTGAAAGATTACGTGCTTTACAAGAAGATACACCCAACATCTGGGAGCAACAGTCGGTTTTCTGAGGTCTGTTGTTGAGCCCAACAATTATCACTGGATGCCAGAACCAAGTTATACTACATTTGCCTCAACAGAACTCAATATGGAGATGTGACATATGTAATGGTAACCACCCGAGCGATTATTGCGAATACAACTACCATCCAGGGTGGCAGAACTATCAAGATCCTTCATGGTACGAAGAACCATCACATTTCACAGAACCACATTTTCCATCTTATCCACCATCTTCCTTCGATCCTTACCAACAACCAGAACCATTAGAGGAGATCAATTGATTCACATGTTCAAAGAACAGACAGTTCAATTTGATGCACAAATTCAGAGTCAAACAGAATCCATACAGAGAATGACAAATCAGATCAGACAATTCACAGAAAACCAGAACTATATACTTCAAGATCCAGTTCCAGATGACACTGATGAAGCCTTCGAGTACCAATCATTTCACAATGACACGTCAACAGAGGAGGAGGTGATCAGCAGTATCAACAACCAGAGGTATCAGTTCAGGAACTTGAACCGGCAAAGTCTCAATTTGATTTTTATTATTCTGATTCTGATGAAGATGAAGCTGAACTGTTGTACCAACTGCATCAAAAATTGAGGATGGAATTCTGTGTCCTCAAAACGAAGATCTTGGAGATTCCATTTCACAAATGTTTGAATAAAATCTTCCTGAACCATCCAATCCAGTCATATCAGAGGATGAAGACCTAAAATCTAACATTTCTTTTCATTCTCAGGTTGACAATTTTGAAACATGTATTTCACAGATGACAGATGAGAGGAATGCAGAAATTTCAAATACATCTGTGAAGAAAAGGTGGAGCAAGAAGCAGAGCAAATGGAGGAGCAACTGTCAGAACTTATAAAAATCCAGAGCATTCAGGAAAAACATCGCTGTTTTGGGGAGTACAAATCAAAGATATCACCCAGAAGCTTGACAGAATGGAATTTCCATTCCAAGTCAAACACCATACGAGACCTCCTAATTTTCTTTCTTTCTTTTCAGGTACTACTGGAGCAACAAAGATTAAAAAGGTGGAACGAGCACTGAATAGAACAAAATTCTTTTTGCCACTTTACCGTTGGAAGAGACCCTTCAAAAGCAACGCTCACGGGATTGTCTTTAATCGGACATCCAAAACGACATTGAAACCTCCGTAACAGATAGATTTCAGTCACGTCTGGCTGAAGACGAAAAATTTAGCGCTAGCAGGGAGGCAACCCATGCAATTTGTTGTAATTTATTTTTCATATTTTGTGTGAACTTTTTAATTTTGTGTGTTAGTTTTGCAGGAAAAATAAAAACGGAATTTTTCAGAACAAGAAAGGCAGTGCAAGCGGGATTTTCAAAATAAAAATTTGACAAAATCACGAAGATACAAAGTCAATCCAGAAGAGACGGCCGAGTAAGGAGTCATCTCTTGAGAGGCGTCCCTATGGATTTATCAGTTGCAAGACATGGTTTTGCCAAAAAAAAAAAAAAAAAAAAAAAAAAAAAAAAATCAGCGTCGCGACGCTGACTCAAAAAAACAGAACATAAGCAGAGGCACCACAGATCTTATTTTCACTCCTTCTTCTTCCTCGTTCAGCCACCCCACCAGAAACCTTCACCAAGCCTTCTCCAGCCAACACAACCGAGAGCCACCACCCACCAGCCGCATCAACAACCACCACCACCTCCAACCGTGAGCAAGCCGAAACCACCCAGATCTCACCATTTTCTCCCAAATCACCACCACCACCGAAACCGCAACCATCGCCAAACCAAACCATCCAGCCACCGTGAAATCGCCAAAATCCACGACCAAAGCCGAGATACCCACACCGGAATCAACCACAGCCGACCAAACTGAGAACAAATCACACCAAGCCGAGCCCACTGCCGTGTCTTGCCGTGATGCCATAGCCGACCTCCGCAGCCGAGATACTCCAAAACCGGAACCAAGCCATCACACCGAGAGTGCCACTGCCAAAATTAGAATTTGAGAAAGACGGTAATGATTTGATAAAAAAAAAAATTGATTTGGTAATTGGGTAAATTGAAAAATTGAATTGTGAATTGGTTGTGAATTTGAATTACGAAGTGTTGATGGATGTTGAATTGATTCGTAGTAATTGGGGGCGAAGAAATTGAGTTTGATATTTGGAGTTTGGTTGTGGCATTTGATAGATTTAGGTTGTGTTGGATAATCAAAAATTCAGGGGAGACTCTGTCGAATTTTCTGAAAAATACCAAAGTTGGGATTTGATTGGTAATAATTTTTTAGGGTGAATTTTGGGGAAATTTTGAGTTTTTAGAAGTGATTCTGCCAAAATTTTAATGAAAAATGGTCAAATAGCAATTATGGTAAGAACCGTAATTTGGGCATAAATCTTAAAAGGTAATTTTTCCTGTAAAATTTCAGCTGATCAGGTATGATTTTCTAACTCTTCTTCTACTGTTTAAGACATTGGGGACAATGTCTCATTTAGGTTTGGGGGAGGGATTTAGTTGATTAGTACCTTGTTTTTAGTATGTATGTTGTTTTTATTTTTAGTCCAAAATTTTTCGAAAAATACAAAAAAATTGAAAAATTTTCAAAAATTACAAAAATATTTTGCTTTTTATGTTTTTGTTTGACTAAAAAGGTGGAATTGGTAAAAGATAGCCGAGTAAGGAATTTCCACTCCTGAGACGTATCTCAAACCTATTTCGAAATAGTTAATTTTTGTTTATTTCATTTTGAATTATTTAATTTGTGAATTCTCCTTAACACTGACTAAAATGGATCTTCATATGTTCAGTTGACAGGTATTATGAACTTACATGGAAACATACGGACATGAGCTAAAAATTGAAAAGTTTGTAATATTCCGTGCTATAGTTTAATTGGAGGAAGCATCTCTAAATAGTGATGGAGTAAAAAAAAAAAAAAAAAAAAAAAAAAAACGTCCGAGATCCGAGTTATTAAGTCTGTAAGGGTTGTTTTAACACCTAGTGTTCTAAAACCAACTGGTTTGGGAGTCATTGGCCCAAAGCTCGTTACATGGATCGAAGATGCTGCAAAAAATAAATATATATATCTGAAGTCTGAGTAATTAAGTTCGTAGGGGTGTCTTAACACCTGGTGCCCTAAAGCCAACTGGTTTGGGAGCCACCGACCCAAAGCTCGCTACATAGACGGAAGGTATTGTATAAAAATAAAAAATAGAGAAAAAATCAAAGAAAAAAAAAAGAAAAAAAAGAAGAAAAAATTATCCTTTACTACAAAAGAAAGGGTGTGAAATCTGATAGAACTTTAGGACAAAAATATTACTCTCTTATCAACTGCACTTATGACTGTTGTGGGTAAAAATGAGTTGATTAATATTCTGTTGGCTGTTGTATATGGAGAATGGTAAAAATAATCGGAGAATTTACTTATTCGGAATTTAGAAAGAAACAAAACAACTAATAACTTGGAGTAGAATTTTCACCTGATTAGTCACTAACTTTCTTTATTTCTCTTTTCGCTTGTCTTTTTGCTTTTGTGTGCATTAGTTTTAATACATTTTTACTTTTGTAAAATGTTTGTGGGTATCATTGCTGTAAACCCTCACGAGACTACAACTCGTCCACTAGGGACACCTAGGGGTTTAAAGGCTTGTTGCATATGCTAAATGCACCGTGATCCCTACGAAAGTGGCTTAGTTAAATTTTGTTATGTTATTTTATTTTGTATTTTGCTCGAGGACTAGCAAAATGTTAGGTTTGGGGGGTGTGATGAGTGGTATTTATATCACTATTTCCCACTCATTTAACTTAATATTTTGTATAGTTTCTTGAGTTTTATGAACGTTTTGATATGTTTTATTGTTATTGCAGATGATAGATAATAAAGTTTGGACAGCACTAGAGGCAATTTGGGGCAAAACCGGACAAAAAGCGTCAACAGGGATATTTTGGTCTTCTGCGCGTCGCGACGCTGAATCACAGCGCGCCGCGACGCCCAGGGTGTGCCGGTTCTGCTAAAATGCGCTATGGTCAACGGGTCAACAATTTGAAAAGTTTGACTTTGCTAAAATGCGCCGTGCCACGTGTCACCATCACATCCAATCAGCTAACGTGCGCCGTGCCACGTGTCATCATCATATGCTGCCGACACTCAGACTTGACACGTGTCGCCTCGTCATCAGCCATGTCATCGGTCAACGAGTCAACATTGCCACGTGTCATGCCACGTCATCAGACACGTCAGCAAGTCAACCGAGTCAACATGCCACGTCAGCCTAAGCCAATCAGAATTTGACACGTGTCGCCACGTGTCGCAATCCTATTGTGCCGACAAATGCAAACACACGCCTACGCCACGTCAGCGCCACGTCATCGCCACGTCATCAATGACGTCATCACAATAATTGAGAATTAGCCGCCTTGACACGTGTCAGTTGTACAGTCAGCCGCCTTGCCACGTGTCGCCGTCTCATTGTGCCACGTCGACAAACTAGCGTCGCGACGCGCAACGCCTTAGCGTCGCGACGCGAGAACAGTGACCAAACAGTGAATTTATTTACTATAAATAGAGGCCGAATTTTCAGTTTTTAATATACCTTTTCTCTCTCTTGATTCTCTCTCTAGAGAGAGTTTCTCTCTCTAGAATTTTATTTTTTTTACTTTTTAATTTTTAGTTTTGTAATTTATTTTAATTACTTTTTGTAATAATAGTAATTTAATTTCTACTTTTTATTTTACAGTTTTTACTATTCACCATGTTGAAGTAACTTTTTCAGCTAGGTGAAAGGTAATTCTTCTACTATTGCTATTTAGATTAATCTCCCTTAAAAATAATATATTCACTATTTAAAATATTGACTTAATAAGGAATACCGCTATATTGGTCGGTTGGTAATTTAATTTTAATCTGGTTTAAACCTGACTAATCAAGGATACCGCCAGACTGGTCGGTTGGTAAATTTATTTTTGGTTCCGCCTTAATGGCTGGTTGGACTTAATTTGACTTAATCTGGATACCGCCAGACTGGTCGGTTGGTAAATTCAACACAATTATATATTATTTTATGGGAGATATCTAAATTAGTAGTAGAGTAAAAGTAATTCCTTTTACCTTAGCATTTTATTTTATTGTAATTTACTTTTCAGCATTTTACCTTATGTCATTTTATTTTATGTATTTTATTTTTATAGTCCTAGTTATGTGTTAGTTAATTAGGGGTTGTGATGACTTTTATATCACTGGTTATAAGGGATTATTTTATAGTTGGGTAATTTAAAAGTTTATTTATAAGTCTTAAGCTTAATGCTTCTTGTTGTCTGATCACCAATAAGATTGAAATGGTAAATCTAAAATGAACTAGACATAGGGATTTTAGGTTTCAGCCTTAGACTTAATAGCCCACGATCTTCCTTGAGGATAGATAACCCTTTAATAGATTTCCTTACAGGATAGGAATATACCTGTCGGGCGGGGGGTAGCCATAATTGGAACTTAGACTTAATGAATCCTGGTAGGTAATGTGGTTGACATAGGAATATGGTTTAATTGGGTTATACTGGGTGGTATTGTAATTGACCATCGGAAGAGGCTTTTACATAATTTAGTGTTCCAGGTTAGTAAACTGATTTATACACAAACATAAAATAATCACTTCATCTTTTAAATGATATTAAAAGAAATCACAACCTTAGATTTTTGTGTCTATTATTTTCCTTAGTATTTTCTTTTATCTTTTTATTATTTAGCAAATCTTCAATCAACAAACAATCAAGCAATCAATTCTATTCTCCCTTTAATTAGATATTTGTAAATAAATAGATTCAATAATTAATAACAACAGTAGGAATTAAGTCTCGTGGGATCGATATTTTTATACTCTACTTGAACGATACGTGCGCTTGCGTTATACGTGTGTGTTTACGCCGGTCAGTGGTATATCCCAATATTGTCTCATGCACATTAGAGATTCTCTTTCTATAAGTTTGATTTTTTAGGATAAGTTTTATGCATTTTCATATCTCCCGGTTTAAATCATATGACACATAAAGTAATACATGAACGTTGAGAATGCGAATATGATGGAGTATTGTGATTTATTTATCTCATATTGTTAAATATACGTTTAGCTGATAGTTTCTTTAATTATTGGACACTTCCTCCTTATAAATCAAATTTTAAGAATGAATTCTAAATTCTTATGATAAAAATTTGCAACACTACTATATATCTATATTATAAAGCACAATGGTGTTGGAGGAAAGAGAGTGCATCCAACGGCTCTCTTTATGTGGCTTAATTAACGGCTCAGATCATTTCATTGGTAATTGGGGGGAAAGAGAGTGAATTGATTGATGGAAATGGTCAAAATTTTCAAATTTTCAAATAAAAAAATAGAAAGTTAAAATAAAATCATTTAATTTTGTAACAATGTGCCGTAGGCACGGGCCAAATACTGTAACACCGTGCCGTAGGCACGGGCATCATTTAATTAAAAAATAAAATCATTTAATTCTGTAACACCGTGCCGTGCCGTAGGCACGGGCATCATTTAATTAAAAAATAAAATAATTTAATTCTGTAACACCGTGCCGTAGGTACGGGCCAAATACTGTAACACCGTGCCGTAGGCACGGGCAAAAACTAGTATATATATACGTATGAAAGTTTCTAATAACGGTTTTTACAACATTTAGGAATGAGAACTGGTCCATAAAACAATAGCCGGAGCATAAGTATTTGTATTATCTATCCAAGTATT
This sequence comes from Zanthoxylum bungeanum, assembly GCA_019454045.1. NCBI lineage: Eukaryota > Viridiplantae > Streptophyta > Magnoliopsida > Sapindales > Rutaceae > Zanthoxylum > Zanthoxylum bungeanum. The sequence continues at coordinate 12,185 of SKCR01028049.1, forward strand.
TGAATGGATATTACAATAAATAAATAAATAAAAGGTATATCAAGATTAGCATTAATTAGAACAAAAAAAATTGAATGAATTTTCTTAAAATAAACTGTGTAGAATCTTCATTCTTTAGTATTCAATTTTCAGGTAAATGTTTTTTAAAAATTATGCATAAGAAGCTGTAAAAACAGCCAACAACAAACAAAAAGCTCAACCATTGGTAGAATTTTTTTATAATAAAACTGGAAATATTTATAAGAGATTATCAAATATGATCAAACCCGACCCGTTATTGTATCCTATTTGCATAGGAGATCAGCAATAATATTAGCTTTCCTGTAGATATATATTGCACAGAGCAAAGACAATCCATGATAAAATGTTTATTTAGTTCATAAGATTCGAGTCAATTACTCAGTTAATTTCTATATTTTCAAAATGATCCAAATCATGTTTGTTAACTATATATGTTTTCACTAAAATATATTTTATTATTCTCTACTTTTCACCCGTAACATAATAAATTTATTGAGATTTCAATTTATATCAAATAAAATATTATTTTATCCTTAAAACATTATTAGATCCAACGACTATGAAAATGATGGCAGAGACATTTTAAGTAATGCTAACTTTAAATGAAAAGAGGACTAATAGTCACTTTTGATCTATGCCTACAACAAGGCAATGCATGTTTTTCTTTTTTGAAAATGTTAGGAAATTCCGCCGTAAAATTATTTCATCTGAACTTAAGCAGAGCAAGTAATATTTCATGTTGTCTCAGGCTCTTACAATAAATACATCATTTGGATTTGAATCCAAGACCTGAAGGCCATATCATAATCCCTACATCATCAAGCCACGTCCTTTGAGGACGAGGCGATCCATATTTTTTTTTGAATCGTTGGAAACCTCGCCGCAAAATCACTACTTCCGGGTTTAAGCGGCGCATGTAAAACTCAAGGCTGTCTCATGCTCTTATAATAAACGCATTCCCTGAATTCGAATTCAGGACCTCAATATGAGATTTTAAATCCTACACCATCAAGCCACGCCTATTAGAGACCAAGACAATCCATGTTGCTAATTACTAACTAGGAATGATAATATGTAGGATATAAATTTAGAAGTATGTAGATATTTCATGTCTTTTTAGGCTGGCCTTGGCAAAATGGCAAATGTAGGGCCTGCAAATTAATGGAATCAATTATTCTGAAAGCAAGTTAAGAGAAGAAGCTGCTTTTGTTTTCTATTTGTCCTGGCTGTACCAATAACCAAGATTCTCAAAAACTTATTCCACACTAAATGATCAAACAATTAATTCAATTTCAATTTCATTGTGTTTCCCAAATTCTAATTATCTCACATGATTGTTACACATCAATGAAATATCGTGTCACTTGGATTTTGAATTCTTCAGATAAAATTTTAACCTGTAGTTCATATATCTAAGTTTAAAATGGGTCTAGTTTATTAACAACCAGAAATTTAACTGATAATAATAATAATAATAATAATAATAATAATAATAATAAATCTACAAATCATTTTGATCAATTTATATAATGGTGTGGTTTAGAGATCTAAAAAAAAAAAAGAGGTCAAATGATTCAGATCTATTACAAAATAATAATAATAATAATTATTATTATTATTTATGATCAGAAATTTATATAAATTAGTTTTTGTCAGTTCTATGATAATGTGTAAAATCAACACATCCCCAAATGGACATGATTTGATAGTGCATATTCATGATTTGATTTTTTTTTTTATGATAATTTGGGATAGTCGTGGATTTTATATGGTCCATTTAAGTTCGAAAGAGATTATTTGACGGCGAGATTTTCAATAATTTTTTTTTTTAAAAAAGTGTAAAATCAACCCCCACTAATTCACAATTCACATGAAGGTATCAGACGAGTTGAAAATAAAGTGATTTATCTTCCGACTATTGAATAGTTTCTGAAATCTTCTTATTGATACGATAAATTTAAGTGGGTTGCAAATTATTCTCTATTTGGGTATATTTTAAAATTCCTTAAAAGACGATAATAACATTTGAAAATTTTTGATCTAAATAGCTTGATTGTGTTTGTGTTAAATCGAAGCTAATTCTAATGAGCCAACTTAATTAGTGTGATTAATCAAGTGCTTATAGTTTGCTTTTCAACAAATCCATTGCTTAAAAGGGACAATAGGAAAAGAAATGCAAAGATAATTATAGGGAAAAGAATATATACACCCTCAAAGTTTCATAAAATGAATAAATACACCATTTTATTTTTGAAAATGGACATATATACCTGCAAAATTTGATGAAATTGTATACACACCCCTAAAATTTCGTAAAAAAATATAATTACACTTCCAAAATTTCATTCAGTAGTTAAACAAAATAATAGTATAAATTATGTCAAATTAAAATATTTACAATTATCATCACACAACTCTCAATTCTAAAAAATATAATTTTTTATGAAATTTGGTGGTGTATCTGTCATTTTTAGCAAACGTTGGGGTTATATGTTATTTTATTAAATTTTAGGGAGCATATGACTATTTTAAAATTAAGGAGATGTATTTGTCCATTATATAGAATTTTGGGGTACATATGTTATTTTCCATTGAATTGCCAATGTGGGCTCCATCAAAAGTGTGGCCCACTTTAATGAATCTCGTGGAAGTTGCTTGTTGAGTGTAAATATCATTTGAGTGTTTTTTGATTTTTTTTTTTTTGAAAGGCATGTTGCCTTGGACACAATTCATTATGAATTGGCTGGTGCCGTAATTTGCCATTTGCATAATTCCTTACCTTTTATTTTCAAATAAAATGTGTTTTGCTCACTTAGTTTGGACTATTTTACACATGAAATGTATTAGTAGGACTCATCTTTGAAAATTTGTTTGTAACGAGAGACTTCATAGATTTATATTTTCATTTATATTATTATATTTAATTCATGTAAGATTTGAGATCCTATTCGATAATGTTTCATAATCAATATCCATACGACGCATCATACCTAACTAAGTGAATTTGCGGATTTCGTATTTAGATAGCAATCGTCCCTAAATTGTCCTGTCTGCAACAACCATCACCAAACTGCATCTACGCTAATCTCATATCCAGTAAAGTGTGTCAAATCCCATAATTAACTTGATGTATGTTTTAATACGAATTTTTACAGATTCACACATATAATTCATCTTTAAAAATTAACTTATAAAAGGAATGAGGTCATAAACTTATATTTTTGTTTATATTATTTTATTTAATTAATGTGAGATTTAAAAATACTAGCACAAAAGCAACCGATGGATGTATTACTGTATTAGATAGAATTACAATTTACCAGACAAGAATCAAGGCAATATTAGACTATTAGTTATAGTCATTGGGCTTAACGCCAATGGGCTTTGACCCGTCTTGTTAAGTTATCCAAGGCCCATATTTTAAGGTGTATAATCCAGATTGATCCGTGTTCTACATTAGATCAGTGTTGAGTTCATTGAGATTGATGCAGCAAATCCATTACTATTTGCTATTTGGTAAGGTTTAGTGGAGGATAATTTAGAAGTGCTAAATAATAATGAAAAATGCTAATTTGAATAAAATAGTGATAAAACTAAAAGGCTAAGAAAAATACAATGAAAAACACGTGTATATATATATGTGTATATATATATAAATGTAGTAGTTTTGATGTAGTTTTATGATTATCACTAATTTTTTTCAAATTTTTTTATAAAAATATAAGTAGAAGAACTCAAACCGCTGTGTGCACATTTATTATACGGAAATGATATTACGTCATATATACAATAACCTAATATTATTTTAACATGTATATTAGAATATTAAAAAATATTTAAAAATATAACCGTATTTAATAAAAATATTCATGAAATATCTTTATTAATTACTAATATCATACTAAAATATTCACGAAAAATACAAAGATAAAAAAGGAAATAAAATATTTTTATGAAATAAATACACATGAGTATACACCACCAGGCGCAGGATAGCAAGCTGGAAACAAACACACATCTGCAAGCTCTACAGCACCACTACTATAAAGCTCTCTGAGAGTATCTAGCTGTGTCATTTTCTGCTAAAAGGGTTGCAAAATGGCGGCGGCTACTTCTTGTTCCTTCACTTCCGCTCTCTCCACACATACTTCATCATCATCGTCATCCAAAACCCTAAAACCGGTGTTCAAGCATCTCAATCTAGGGTTTCTCTCTTCCAGCTCCAAGTCACTGAGAGCTCTCAGAGCTACCAGCACTAGTGGAAACGGCGTCGGTTCGGGTTCATGTTCTGGTTCGGCTATCGGCGCTCGCATGGTGTCGATGCCGGCGGTTAAGCCCCCTATCTCGCTCGATTTTGAGACATCTGTCTTCAAGAAGGAGAAGATCTCACTCGCTGGCCACGATGAGGTAAAATTTGCGTAACAAATGTGATAGCTGTTGTTTTTGTTTTTGTTTTTTTGCTATTAAAAAAAAATTGATAATGTTTGTAGTACATTGTGAGAGGAGGAAGGGATTTGTTCAAGTTTCTGCCGGAAGCATTCAAGGGGATTAAGCAGATTGGCGTCATTGGATGGGGTTCCCAGGTCTCATTCTCAGCTTTCTCTGTGTTAGTCAAATTTTTACAAATCATGAGGACTTTTTTGATATTTTCCAAGTGTTGGGTGATCCGATTTAGCAGTTTTTGATTGAGAAATATCTAATCGAGCTCAGAACCTTCACAATTTCAATTATTATTAAAATGTTTAATTATTTTCTTAAATTTTTTTCTGATTGATCAAATTTGAAGAGAAATTGGGTAAGTTAATTGTGCAGTGAGTCTCCAATATCCGGACCTTGAAAGTATCATTGCTTTTTTTTCTTTTTGTATTCCATTGGTGTTTATGTGACCATGTCTTATGATTGAATGTGGCTGTCTTCTTTCAGCATAGCATTTGTTGCTTACTTTTTATTTTGTTCAGGGACCTGCTCAAGCTCAGAATTTGAGGGATTCCCTTGCTGAAGCTAATTCTGATATTGTTGTCAAGGTAATCTTCGTTTCCATGTATTTTTTATGCTACTTTTGGTTGATTTGATTTTTTTTTTTTTAAATAATGTCAATTTGTTATATATTGTTCATCAAGTTATCATGACTGAATTTATTTTTTTCTTCTCTTTGCTTGATTTATATGATAAAGATTGGGCTTAGGAAGGGCTCTCGTTCTTTTGCTGAAGCTCGTGCTGCTGGTTTTACTGAAGAGAATGGAACTTTGGGGGATATATATGAAACTATTTCAGGCAGTGATCTTGTGTTATTATTGATATCTGATGCTGCTCAGGTTGGTCCAGCATTAACTTTAAGTGTTTACTACGTAAATTGTTGGCGGATTTTGATGGGCTAGACTTGGCATTTCATATGTTTTTTAATACTAGTTTTTCTTTGGTTCTATGGTAAATATGAAATACTTTGTTAATTTTAATATGTGCTATGTGCTGCTACTATTGTACTTGAAATATGATCTGCATGGGGTCTCTTACAATATTCTCACATGGGTTCTAGCTCAATTCGGAAAGTCACACCACTGTTTCAAGTCAATTTCCTAGAGGGGCATTGTGGCTTTGGATGATTCTACAGTTCTACTCTGGATGTGTGTCGTATTGTATGCATTTATCATTTTCAGGGAACTGATTGAATCTTATGTTGCAGGCAGATAATTATGAGAAGATATTCTCTTACATGAAACCAAACAGCATTGTCGGACTTTCCCATGGGTTTCTTCTTGGGCACTTGCAGTCAATGGGACTTGATTTCCCAAAGAATGTCAGTGTAATTGCTGTGTGTCCCAAGGGAATGGGTCCGTCCGTGAGGAGACTCTATGTTCAAGGCAAAGAGATTAATGGTGCTGGAATTAATTCCAGTTTTGCTGTCCATCAGGTGCTCTCTCAACCTCCAATGCACTTGTGTTTGTTGGTCCCTTGTAGTAACCAGTTCCATTTAACAGACTTGTTGGTTACTGAATATCATGTGTATAGGATGTTGATGGAAGAGCTACTGATGTTGCCCTGGGATGGTCAGTTGCCCTTGGTTCTCCATTCACATTTGCCACCACGTTGGAGCAGGAGTACAGGAGTGACATCTTTGGGGAGAGGGGTGAGTGCTTATCCACATCTATGACTTGGTAGTAAACTTAATCCTCAGTTCTTGACTTCTCCTTGTATGATTTATAGGCATTTTGCTTGGTGCTGTTCATGGAATTGTGGAGTCCTTGTTTAGAAGGTACACTGAAAGTGGAATGAGTGAGGATCTGGCTTACAATAACACAGTCGAGTGCATTACAGGAATTATATCAAAGATTATCTCAACTCAGGTTGTCAGTGATGAAATTATGAAATTCAGTTTTGCTGCACATTTCTCTCTTTATAAAATTATGGGGTCTGCTTCCACAGTTTAATCTTTTCCAATTTTCAATCATCTGCTAACAGGGTATGTTGGCCGTTTACAATTCCTTCTCTGACGAGGACAAAAAAGAATTTGAGAAAGCTTATAGTGCCTCATTTTATCCATGCATGGAAATATTATATGAGTGCTATGAAGATGTAGCCGCTGGCAGTGAGATTCGCAGTGTTGTCTTGGCTGGACGTCGGTTTTATGTATGTTTATATTATAGAATTTGGAAAGTTGAATATAACCTTATGTTTATTTTAAAGTTTTTAATTCAGTCTACTCTTCAAGTCATTAAATTAGGTCCTAGTAATAACTAATGCAAGTGATTTTTTGTTTATAGGATAAGGAAGGTCTACCAGCTTTCCCAATGGGAAAAATTGATCAGACTCGCATGTGGAAAGTTGGTGAGCGAGTCCGATCATCACGTCCAGCAGGTGACTTGGGCCCATTATACCCGTTCACAGCAGGTGTCTATGTGGCTCTAATGATGGCCCAGGTATGAAGTTTCTTTTAGAGTAAATGGTAATGATAATATTATGCTTACTTGAACAGAAGTACGATGGTGATATATTGGCATGGGATAATTTTGCAACTTGCTATCTTGAAAATAATCAAGAGTATAGATGCTGAAAACTGTGGTTTCTCTGGATCTTGATATACTGAACTTTTCGAAGTGATTGTTGTGGAATATAAAGTTTGTAAACTGAGATCCTTCACCAGCATCTATTTATTGATATCTTTTTTTTTTATTTTTTATTTTATTTATTTATTTTTTATTTTTTAAATTTCCAGATTGAGATTCTGAGGAAGAAGGGACACTCCTACTCTGAGATCATCAATGAAAGTGTGATAGAGTCAGTGGATTCATTGAATCCATTTATGCATGCTCGTGGAGTTTCATTTATGGTGGACAACTGCTCTACAACAGCTCGATTGGGATCAAGGAAATGGGCCCCTCGTTTCGATTACAACCTCACACAACAGGCTTTGGTGGCAGTGGACAATGGTGCTCCCGTCAACAGGGATCTCATCAGCAACTTCCTTTCAGATGCAGTGCACGGAGCCATTGAAGTCTGTGCTCAGTTGAGACCTACTGTTGACATTTCAGTGCCACCAGATGCAGATTTCGTGCGCCCAGAGTTGCGTCAGGGCAGCAATTGAGTCCTGGTGAAAACCCTTGGCTTGATTTAAGCCAAAACAATTCCCCCTCAAGGGATCTTCGAGGCAGACACTTTGCTTAATGGTATGAGTTGTAGTGTGTCGTTATTTAGTTTGCTCTAGTGATTGTGTGTTAAAATTTAGTCCCATCAAACATTTTCACTTAATTTAAGCCTACTTTTTCTTATAAATATAAATTGAGAATCATAAAGATGCCCTTTATGAGAATCATAAATAGGAAGCATTATGTCTCATTAACTGAACAAACGAATATTCCAATAAAAATAACTTAGCAAATGAATATTCTAACAATATTGTAGGAATAATAATGATTGAAGCTCAATTTTCTTTTCCCAAGTAAAGATTTGTGCATGCACTACGTATGTAATTTTTGTATCTGTCATGATAGATATTGTTGGGCTTCATGAAGCAAGAAATTAAATATTTGACTGGAAAAATATCAACATTTTCTAATGATGCTTTTGACGCCTGAGCTTGACTTAGAGCATCTTCAAGCGATTGGATAAATGTATGTCTTATACTAAGTGTGCGTTCGGTAGAGAGTATTGTTAGAAAATATAATCTAGCTTATAAGTTAGGGAACAAACGTTAAGAGTATAAGTTGGCGTAAAAAAATAAGCTCAGCGTTGTAGAAGCGTCGAAACGCTAGCGTTAACGGGAGAGGGGTCCAAATGAAAATCATCTTGCTTCAATAGGTATGTAAGGGGTGTTGCACTGCTATTATCTGAGCATAATTCTTGATAAAACGTCTATAATAGCCAATGAGACTCAAAAAACCACTGTTAAGTTGTCACAGGAGGAGGCTACATTTGCATAGCTTGGATTTTCAATGGATCAGGTGCCAAGCCTTTTATGGAGACAATGTGCCCTAGATACTCAATGCAATCTCTGCCAAACACACATTTGGACATTTTAGCATAAAATTGATCATCCAGTAAACATTGGAGGGTGATCCGAAGATGATCCAAATGTAATTCCCAAGAAGTGATATATACCAAGATATCATCAAAGAAAACAATTATGAATTTCCTGAGATACGGTGGTGCATTGGTTAAACCAAAAGGCATCACTCGAAACTCATAGTGCCCTTCATGAGTCCTGAAGGCAGTCTTTTCTATATCGTTTTCTGCCATCCTAATCTGGCGGTATCCCGTTCGAAGATCCAACTTAGAAAAACAGTAGAGCCATGCAATTCATCTATTAGTCCACACAAAAACGCCAAGAACCATCCTTTTTTTTTTACTAACAGCACATGTGAGGAAAACGGACTAACACTATGCTGAATGATGCCTGAAGACAACATTTCCTTAATCAGTTTCTCTCTATTTCGTTCTTTTGGTAACATGGGTACCTATAGGGTCAGACATTGACTGGTTGAGTATAAGGTATCAGATAAATATGGTGGTCCAGGTTTCTGTCGGGGGTAGCTCCTGTAGGGGATGAGAAAAAAACTGAGTATTGATCCAACAAGGGCTGGATTATCTCATCAATTGGTGTAACTAATGCTTTGTCAGACAATATCTGAAGATGCGAAAAATAATAATAGCATCTGTAGCAGTCATCCTCTTGAGTTGAGGTAAAGACAATGGATTCAACTGTAACTTAGGATCCCCATTAAGCACAACTGATTGCCATTTCCATTGAAATTGCATAACCAATTTCTTATAATCCATCAAAACATGACCCAATACCTCCAGCCATTGAACCCCCTGTTGAGATCCAGCAGGCATTGTTGATTGGTTGCCAGCCAGAGGAGCCGAAAGTTGAAAGCAATGTGTGTGGTGTTGAACAGCTTGCATGAAGCTGTGAATGATTGGCAAAAACGTGTCCAAGACGTGTGACACTATTCACGCGTCTTGGAAACTATAAAATGAGCCCTTCACCCATTGTAAACATATCCCAAAGTGTGTGTAAGCTCCAAGTAGAGAGCTTGAGAGTGTGTGAGGTTTTTTTGTTAAGTTTCTAGTTGTAAACTTGAATTTTATTCTTGTAGTAATAAAATACAATTCGGTTTTTCCTCAAAAACACTCTAAGTGATCGGTGAATCACAACAAGTGGTATCAGAGCTTTGGTTCTTCATTGGAATCGAAAAACCGAAGAACGGAGTTTGGTTCGGAAAATTCGAGTTCCGGAAAAGTTGTCAAAAATTCTTTTGAGGGTACCAACAACTAGTTCACGTCGAGACGAGCACGGTGGTATTTTCCGGCGACGGAACCGACGTCCACAGCCTCCGCACGCGCCAACCAGTGCAGTCTTCCCGCGCCTCACTCGCAGACACGCTCCGCGCGTGTGGCTGAAGGTTGAAGACGATCCGCGTGATCGCCACGTCAGCGACCAGTCAGCGCACAGTCAACGCCACGTCAGCGCCCAGTCAGCGCACAGTCAGCGCCACATCATCGCCCAGTCAGCAGACACGTCATCGGCCACGTCAGCGCCACGTCATCCGCCACGTGTCCTCCACATCAACAAACCGGTCCCACTTGCCACGTCAGCAGCCTGGTAAATTTCATTTAGCCCCCTGAAGTTTTGAAATTTACAGTTTTGCCCCAGAACTTTTAGGAATTTACAAATCAGCCCCTGTGTCGGATTTAGACCAACAAAGTGTCTATTCCACCATTTTCGACCGTTCCGGACGCAACGGTGACCTTGGATTTGTGAAATTCGGCCCCAATTTTATTGTATTTACATTTTAAACTTTAAAATTTGAAATGGAAATTGGAGATTCATCTTCTGATGCAATGATTAAACTGGTTGCAACTAATTACTCCCTCTGGAGACCTCGGATGATAAATTTTTTGCATTGCAAAGATTTGTTTGATGTCATCGAGTTGAAGGGAGTGAAACCAGAGTCTGTTAAGGAGTATGACTGGAATAAACTGAACAACAGAACTTGGGTCAGATTAGGCAGTGGATCGGTCACAGTGTCTTCCACCACGTAGCACAAGATTCAGATGTTTACGGGATGTGGATAAAGCTGGAAGACATGTTCCAGGCCAAGACAGCTAGGAATAAAGCCCTGTTAATGAGGCGTTTGGTGAACCTGAAGCTACGAAGTGGAACTTCCGTTGCGGAACACATCAACGAGTTTCAGAGCCTGGTGAACCAGTTGTCTGCAGTAGACATGCAGTTGGGAGATGAAGTACAAGCCCTCTTACTACTCAGTTCCCTTCCTGATAGCTGGGAGACATTGGTGGTTACTCTCAGCAATTCCGCTCCAGGAGGTAAAGTTACCATGCCTATGGTAAAAGATGCCCTGTCGAATGAGGAGTCCAGGAGAAAAGATGTTGGCTCAGAACAGACAGAAGCCTTCATCACAGAGACTCGAGGAAGACATCAAGGAAGAGACGGAGAGAGAGGCAGAAGCACAACCAGGGGTAGATCCTCAGATGGAAGGAAGTCTACCTATAAGTGCTACCATTGTGGCATTGTAGGCCACCTAAAGAAGAATTACCGAAAACTGCAACGAGAGTAGAGAGAAGGCAATCACCAGCCGAAGAATGACAAATGAGAGACACTGGTCATTGTCCAAGCAGATGTAGCAATATGCTCCATACAGGAAGAGACATGCCTTCACAACGCAACCCAAGATGTTGAGTGGGTGGTAGATACTGCAGCATCCTACCACGTCACTCCTCACATGGATTTCTTCACAACATACAAAGCAGGAGACTTTGGAGCAGTGAAGATGGGAAATATCAGTTCCTCTGGATAGTAGGAATTGGTGATATTCAGTTGCGGACAAATGTCGGGTGTACATTGACCTTGAAGGATGTCCTGCATGTTCCAGAACTTCGACTGAATGTACTCTCGGGGATAGCTCTTGACAAACAGGGCTATGAAAATCACTCAGAAATGGCACATGGAGAATTACGAAAGGTGTCATGGTTGTCGCCCGAGGACATGCTTGCGGCGCACTATACAAGACTCATGTGAAGATTTGTGCAGACAACTTCAAAGTAGCTGAAAAAGAGGCTTCTCAAAATCTGTGGAACCAGAGACTCGGACACATGAGTGGGAGAGGGTTGTCTACCCTGAACAAGAAAGAGCTTACCAAGGATGCTGCACGAGGTCTTTGCAACCACTACTCGATTGGTAAGCAACGCAGAGTCTCATTTGATTTCTCTTCAGAGAGAAGATCAGAGTTGCTCAGTCTGGTGCACTCTGATGTTTGTGGTCTCTTTGAGGTTGATTCATTGGGCGGTAACAAATATTTTCTGACTTTCATTGATGATGCTTCACGAAAAATCTGGGTGTATTTCCTCAAGACGAAGGATCAGGTCCTAGATCAGTTCAAGCTGTTCCACGCCATGATAGAGCATGAAATATGGAAGAAGCTGAAGTGCCTTTGCACAGATGATGGAGGCAAGTACAGTTCCAGGGAGTTCGAAGCCTACTGCACGAGACATAGCATTCGACATGAGAGAACTGTTCCACACACTCCACAACATAATGGTGTCGCTGCAAGCATGAACCGCACCATTATGGAGAAAGTCAGAGGAATGATCAGTATGGCTAAGCTGCCAAAGCTATTCTGGGGAGAAGCTGTTCGTGCTGCCTGTTACCTGATCAACAGATCACCAACTGAACCGTTGAACTTGGAGATTCCGGAGAAAGTGTGGTCTGGTAAGAATCCCTCCTACACTCACCCTAGAGTATTCGGTTGTTTAGCCGTTGTACATGTATCCAATGAGCTCAGGGAGAAGCTCGATGCAAGGACAACTTCATGTATATTCCTATGCCATGGAGATGAAGAATTTGGATACAGACTATGGGATCCGAAGGAAAAGATGGTCATCAGAAGCCAGGAAGTAGAGTTTCTTGAAGACCGAACAATTGAAAACATTGAAATGCCCAAAATGTCTTCCAATACCAGTGCCAACAGAAATCCAGACCCAGCACCAGCACAATTGGCCACAGATATGGTGCACGAGGAAATTCCAGAAGCAGAACCAGATGAGGCAAATGAGGATGTTAAGCAAGGGGAGACACAACCTGTTCCATCGGAAATTACAGAAGAGAGTGTTGAGCAGGGGGAGCCGCAACCTACTCCACTAGAAGCTGCAAGATCATTCACAGAGATGGATGATGACAGACCTCCAGAAACCAGTGGACCTCAAACAAGAAGATCTGAGCGAGGCAGGATTCCATCAACCAGATATCTGGGATCCGAATATATTCTGCTTACTGATGTGGGGGAGCTAGAGAGTTTCCCAAAGGCAAGAAGGCACTGAGGAACAAATGGGTGAAGAAACATGACAGCAAAACTGTGCAGAGACACAACAGCAAAACTGCGCAGAGACATAGTGGATTGTACTATGCAGAGACATAGCAGGAGAATACTGTACAGAGATGCAGTGAAGTGTGCTGTGCAGAGACACAACCGACATGTCCACAAAGGAACGATGATCGGGACAAACTAGAGTTGTGCAGAGACATAACCGGGATAACTGTCAGATGATACAGAGAACTACGATTGGCTTGATCCCAACTCAGGGTACGTAGGCAGTCATACAGATGCAGCCAGGGGAGGATCCTTTGGAGGATCCGGATTTGGGTGATTGATGGTCGGCTCAGTTTTTGGATAAATCTTCACCGAGGGGGAGATTTGTTGAGATCCAGCAGGCATTGTTGATTGGTTGCCAGCCAGAGGCGCCGAAAGTTGAAAGCAATGTGTGTGTGTGTGTTGAACAGCTTGCATGAAGCTGTGAATGATTGGCAAAAACGTGTCCAAGATGTGTGACACTATTCACGCGTCTTGGACACTATAAAATGAGCCCTTCACCCATTGTAAACATATCCCAAAGTGTGTGTAAGCTCCAAGTAGAGAGCTTGAGAGTGTGTGAGGTTTTTTTGTTAAGTTTCTAGTTGTAAACTTGAATTTTATTCTTGTAGTAATAAAATTACAATTCGATTTTTCCTCAAAAACACTCTAAAGTGATCGGTGAATCACAACACCCCCAACACCAATTCTGTACCTTAGATTGGTAGAGTGAAGAAGTCAACAAGGAACTATTGGTCCTGCATAACTAAAGGAACAGAAGGCCAAATACTATTACAAGTTATGGTTTCCCCATTCCCAATCATTACCTTAAATGTATAAGATGCTACGGCAGGCAAGCCAAAGTAGGATAACACCCTTTCTTGAATAAAATTTTGGGTGCTTCCACTATCAATCAAAATATTAACCATCTTACCATTAATGATACCTAACAGTTTTAAGGGTCCTAAAGCAAGGATAATCAGAAAGAGCATGATAACTAATTTCAAGTGGTTTGTCTACAACAACCAAATCTTCCAACTGGGATTGTGAAGTATCAAGCGATTGTGGTTGGTCTATAACATCATCATCAGAAACAATCATCAAAAGCAATTTAGCCTTACATTTATGGAACTTCTCATCACAATTATAACACAACCCCTTATCCCTCCGAAACTGCATCTCTACCGAATCTCTCAATTTTTGGAGTTATAAAGGAAAACCTTAAATCTCTCAATTTTTCTTCATGAAGGATAGCCAAATCAATAACATCCATCAAAGTATAAGGTCTCAAGGCAATAACCTTTCGTCGAATATCATTTTTCAACCCATATAGATAAAGCAGTTAAGTAGAGATGAATCAGATAATCAGGTAAATTTATTAGAGAGTACCTCAAATTCACGGATGTAAGCCCTAACCGGAGAAGATTGGAGAGAGCTTGAACAAAGCTCCTTCGTGATTCTCAAATACCGAATCACATAATCGAGTAGACACCGCTTCTACAAACGATCGCCAATAACACAATTGACCATTCTTTTTTCATCCAAGAATACCATGATGGAGCTTCCCCCTCCCAATGGTACGCTGCAATGATGATTTTCTGTTCATTCGGTGTAGGGTAAGTGTAAGGAAACCTAGGACACAACTTATCTCCACATTGGTATGATATTGTCCACTTTGGGCCTAAGCCCTCATGGATTTGCTCTTGGGTTATACCCAAAAGGTCTCATACCAATGAAGATACATGTCCATCCTTATATGCCCATGATCTTCCCCATTTCTAACCAATGTGGGACCTTGGGACTTTATTTGCACTGTCTCTGCAATTCAGGAAATGCAAAGTTTGCTTCAAAATCTCACTGCTCATTTCGCCTTCCTAGGATCCTTCGAGTTGCCGACCTACAGCATCTGTTGCTTGTGATCAACCATTTGCCACGACTCCTTATAAACACTTGCGTCTTGACGTTCCTAAATTTGATGGCCAAGATGTTGAGCATTTCTTTGACCCTTACTGTAAGGAAACCTAAGACACAACTTATCTCCACATTGGTATGATATTGTCCACTTTGGGCCTAAGCCCTCATGGATTTGCTCTTGGGTTATACCCAAAAGGCCTCATACCAATGAAGATACATGTCCATCCTTATATGCCCATGATCTTCTCCACTTCTAGCCAATGTGGGACTTTGTTTGACCCAACAATCCTCCCCTCGAACAAAGGACCACAACGGACAACTGAGCCTCCCCTCAAACGATCATTCATCCGTCCACTCCATGAAGAACAGAGCACACCGCCTGTCTAACCGAGCACTCACGGATCACGATCGGGGCTCACCACCTTTGTTCGGTATTCCGAGGATTCATCCACATGGCTAACTCCGGGGCATGGCTCTGATACCACTTGTAAGGAACCTAGGACATCACTTATCTCCACATTGGTATGATATTGTCCACTTTGGGCCTAAGCCCTCATGGATTTGCTCTTGGGCTTTACCTAAAAGGCCTCATTCCAATGAAGATACATGTCCATCCTTATATGCCCATGATCTTCCCCATTTCTAACCAATGTGGGACTTTGGGACTTTGTTTGACCCAACAATCAATGTGGGACTTTGGGACTTTGTTTGCACCCAGGACTTTGAGAGGTGCTCTGATCTGCAGGCATATAGATCAGTATTCAATTCATTCTTCTTGTGATTCTTTGTTGATTTGTAAAGCTTGATATTTCTTCTCTAAATTCTTGTATTGTGTTTCAAGAATAATCAATAAAGAGTGTCTAAATTTTTCCCCAGAAACAGAGAGCTTTAGTAGCTAATCGAACCAGTGTTTTTCCTTTCTTTCTCTTGCAGTTCATCACTGCAAGTGGTTTCTGCTTCAAGAACTAGAGTCTTGATCAAAGATTCTTGATTAAGAAGTGACTTAATCCTAACAAATTGGTAAGGAACCTTGGACACCACTTATCTCCACATTGGTATGATATTGTCTAATTTGGGCCTAAGCCCTCATGGATTTGCTCTTGGGTATAATACAAGTGGTATCAGAGCCATGCCCCGGAATTAGCCATGTGGATGAATCCTCGGAATACCGAACAAAGGTGGTGAGCCCCGATCGTGATCCGTGAGTGCTCGGTTAGACAGGCGGTGTGCTCTGTTCTTCATGGAGTGGACAGATGAATGATCGTTTGAGGGGAGGCTCAGTTGTCCTTTGTGGTCCTTTGTTCGAGGGGAGGATTGTTGGGTCAAACAAAGTCCCACATTGGCTAGAAGTGGAGAAGATCATGGGCATATAAGGATGGACATGTATCTTCATTGGTATGAGGCATTTTGGGTATAACCCAAGAGCAAATCCATGAGGGCTTAGGCCCAAAGTGGACAATATCATACCAATGTTGAGATAAGTTGTGTCCTAGGTTTCCTTACAGTGGTATCAGAGCTATGCCTCGGAGTTAGCCATGTGGATGAATCCTCGGAATACCGAACAAAGGTGGTGAGCCCCGATCGTGATCCGTGAGTGCTCGGTTAGACAGGCGGTGTGCTCTGGTCTTCATGGAGTGGACGGATGAATGATCGTTTGAGGGGAGGCTCAGTTGTCCTTTGTGGTCCTTTGTTCGAGGGGAGGATTGTTGGGTCAAACAAAGTCCCAAAGTCCCACATTGGTTAGAAATGGGGAAGATCATGGGCATATAAGGATGGACATGTATCTTCATTGGTATGAGGCCTTTTGGGTATAACCCAAGAGCAAATCCATGAGGGCTTAGGCCCAAAGTGGACAATATCATACCAATGTGGAGATAAGTGGTGTCCAAGGTTCCTTACAAGTGGTATCAGAGCCATGCCCCGGAGTTAGCCATGTGGATGAATCCTCGGAATACCGAACAAAGGTGGTGAGCCCCGATCGTGATCCGTGAGTGCTCGGTTAGACAGGCGGTGTGCTCTGGTCTTCATGGAGTGGACGGATGAATGATCGTTTGAGGGGAGGCTCAGTTGTCCTTTGTGGTCCTTTGTTCGAGGGGAGGATTGTTGGGTGCAAATAAAGTCCCAAGGTCCCACATTGGTTAGAAATGGGGAAGATCATGGGCATATAAGGATGGACATGTATCTTCATTGGTATGAGACCTTTTGGGTATAACCAAGAGCAAATCCATGAGGGCTTAGGCCCAAAGTGGACAATATCATACCAATGTGGAGATAAGTTGTGTCTTAGGTTTCCTTACAGTAAGGGTCAAAGAAATGCTCAACATCTTGGCCATCAAATTTAGGAACGTCAAGACGCAAGTGTTTATAAGGAGTCGTGGCAAATGGTTGATCACAAGCAACAGATGCTGTAGGTCGGCAACTCGAAGGATCCTAGGAAGGCGAAATGAGCAGTGAGATTTTGAAGCAAACTTTGCATTTCCTGATTGCAGAGACAGTAGCAGAGGATTGTCGAGCTTTTTCATCAATTTGTTGCTGGAGTCCAGCAAGCTGAGAGGCAACATCACCATTAGATTTCCCCATATATAATTGAATTAATGAAGACGAGAAAACCAAATGTTATCTTTTGTGTTCGAGAATCGCTAACTGATCCTTCATTAAAGAGAGAGAGAGATAGGAAGTAACTGAAATTCTTATTATTCCTTGATTTACGGTTTGTCATTACATTATACTGCCTCATATTAACGATTTCTGGCTATTACTTGGTTATTGTTATAACCAACTTTGTAACTAACTCTCCCTCTTATAACTAACTTCTTTACGATTAAGGCCAAATAACAAACTGGTCCCTCGACTTGTTGTGTATTGAAATTACAGCCTCACGTCATCCTCCATGGCTCTGTCTTGGAATTTGGTAGGCATCTGCAGATCTGTTTGTTTCTGTCAGGCGGTGCTTGGGCTCCACTAGCACGATTATTTACCGGTTCCAACTCAGATGATGCAGTCATATCACTGTCATTCTCAATTTTCTCAAATATTCTCAAATTATCTTAGATATGCAATTCTCCAATAATTAGAAAGAAAATGGCAACCTCATCTAGCAACACCAACCTCATCTAGCAACTCCAATATCCCAATTTAAGAGAGTGATCAAAGTATAGGTATACAAAGAATAAAAGTTAAGTCTAAATATTCTGATATTTTCAAAATTCATTTCATTTAGTCAGCACTGAAAATGATGGTTTAAGAGTAATATACAACTACTGTGGTTTATCTTATAAATTTACTCGCGGCTATGATAATATGAATAAACACTTGAATAGATATCATGCCACTGAAATCAGACTTAATACAACACATACTCAAATGACCAGGTACGCTTCATCTAGTAAAATTATAAATTGTTTAGATTTATTTAAATATTCTGATAGTAAAAATAGAGAAGAATTTGCTAAATTTATTTACATGACACATCTTTCTTTAAGTTTTGGTAATAAACTATTTTTACTAATTATTATCGAAATGTTTTAAATCATGATGCTTGTAAAATGCCTAGAAACTTTACAAAACAACAAATTTTAAAATTATACAAAGACTAATAAAATTATTTTAAATGAATTATTTAAAGATGTTAAATATCGTGCTTTTATTTATTTTGATATTTGGAGTGACCATTGTCACACACACTCATATATGGATGTGACATGTTATTAGATTGATGCATCATGGAACATGCAAAAATGACTAATTGCATTTAGATTTTTTGATGAGCAACATACTGCACATAATATTTATAAAATGAATATGATTTATTAGGTAAAATTTTAACAATTGATTTTGACAATGTATTTTGCAAATACTGCATCAATTAGAGAATTAAAAGAAATATGTCAACCAAATTTGGGGGCTACAATGTCATATTGATCCTATTAAGGATGCACTTAATTGTATTTGGTCATATTCTCACGTTTGTATGGAATGAGCCAAGTTTTGTAAATTAAATGGTGTTAAACCATTAAATTTTCACGAGATGTTCCAACTTATTGGAATTTAACTTATTTTCTTTTAAATCTATTTTTTGCTTACAAAGATTCATTATATCGGTTTTTTCCCAACATCGTCAACATATAATATTTTATCATAGTCATTGTGATGTTAGTGAAAGAATTTTAGAAATTTTAATAATTTTTAATGATGTAATATATATTTTTAGTGGTATTTATTATCCAACATCAATTTATTTCTTTTTGTGTTGGTACTTTAGCTAAACATGCTTCTAGTGAAAATATGAATGAATTTGTTTTATTCAAAACTATTACTATAATGAAGATAAAATTGTTGAATTATTTTAAGAAATTTCGTTTATTTATTTTATTACTATAATTTTTTTCTTAAATTTAAATTAGATAGCTTGAATAGTGGCTTGCAAATTTATTATGAATTTTCTAGAAATAGATAATGAATTTATCTTAGAAAAATAAAAGTTGAAGTAAAAATTTATTTATTATATTTATTTAATGATTATATCAGTAGATAGAACTTTTAATCAGTAGGACAATCTAGTAGTTAACTAGTACCAACTTCAAGACTTAGCATAGGTGATCGTTGGTTATTCCAATGAAATAGAAAATACAAGGAAAATATGACTAACAGTCCGAAATTAGATAATTATTTAATAGTAAATTTCAAGTTTTCTGATGAAAGTTTTGTAGGTAAAAATTTTCAAATACATGATTGGTGGCACCGACATAAAAATATCTACCATGTTCAATCGATTATTGCTAAAAAAGTGTTGGCAGCACATGTTTCTATCGTTGCGGTTGAACAAATCTTAAGCTTATGAGATAATTTTTGGAAGCGATGCAGTCTTCATTACATTCAAGCACCTTGGAAGCAACAACATGTGTCAATGATTGGACTCTAACTGATCTAAGGCAACAAGAAAATGCTCCAATGATTTTGAAGAATTGTTCGACAATTACGGAAGCGGAACGAGAGTTAAATGATCAACAAAAAGAACAAATAATGATGATGAATAAAAAATTATAATAAAATTAACTATCGAAAAAATGTAATGGAATTGCATGAGATTTGATCGCTCTCATCCCAAGAGGATACGTATGTACCTTAAGTTTTTATAAATTTAAGTTTAAGCTCTTTATTTTATTTTAAATTAATTTTTTAAATTAATGTAAGAAAATTAAATTTAATAAATTTTTTATTATATTAATTTGTAATGTCGCATGGTTAAATTTTAAAAAAAAAATAATTTGCACTTTATTTTTTAATTTATATTAATTAAAATTTGAACTGGAACCATCTGATTCGGTTCCGGTTCATGATTTCACAACCTTGTGGAACCTTAATAAAATCGGAATAAATCGGTTGGACCACTGTTCCACACTTGTGGAATTGTGAACCGAACGATTCGTTTCCGGTTCCGTCTAATGAGTGTTTTTCTTCAATTGGATTTTTTCTTCACATTTTTAATGATTTTGACCCAAAGAAGAAGTCATGTGAATGAAAAATGAAAAATGAAAAATGAAAAATGAAAAATGAAAAATGAAAAATTAATTAGGTATAAAAGAAATCAAAATGGAAAGATAAAATTTTATTGTTGGAAACATTAAATAAATATGACATAAATCATGCATCAAGAAGAAACAAGGTGTTTACAACTTAAAACTAAACATGAAAGCAATTTAAATAATTTTTTGAATTTCGAAATTTTTAATATCTCTTCTTTCTTTCTTCAAACCCTCCGGGTAGGGGTGAACACGGTTTCGGGTCAAACCGCGAACCGCACCGCACCGAACCGAACCGCGCGGTTTGAAAAAATATTAAAAATGATTTCAAACCGCACCGAATCGAACCGTAAATTTCGGGTCGGTGCGCGGTTTTGACCCACACCGAACCGCACCGAACCGCCCAAACCGTAAATTAGAATATGAAAGATTTTGTTATAATGGCTATGATTGTTTCCCTTAAAATTAATGGTACCTAGCCTTAATAGGTTAAGAACCGTGACTTAAAACGTTTTCAAAACCAAGGACCACAAAACAAACACCACTATTGTTTTTTTTTTTTTTTTTTTTTTAATGTGTTTCTTATTTTATCTATATATATACACATACACAACACGTGTGTTTTGTGTTGAAAGATTTTGTTATATTATTTGAGAAAGAAAGTGGGAATTAGAAAAAAAAAATGCTATGTTACTTATTATTTGAGAATGAAATATGGTTCCTTCTACCTCTATCACGAATTTATTATATATTTGGTTCCGATAATTTGAACCAACACTTGTTAGATCACTCTTAGTCTCTTACACATATATTTTTATTTATTATATATTTATATTTGATTATTATCGGAATAGATATTCTAAGATATTTAATGATCATATGACAATATACCATGAATAAATGAAAATTATGTATTTTTTCTACTTCAATTATAACGTGAAAACACATAAAATTTTCTTAAAAGTTTTATAATCAAAACCGCCGACCCGAACCGCCCAAACCGCTAACCCGAACCGTCGCGGTTTTCCTTATTAAATTTGCGGTTTCGGTTTCTAATTTCCCAAACCGCCAACCCGCGCGGTTTGAAGGAAAAAATGAACAAACCGACCCGAACCGCACCGCGAACACCCCTACCTCCTGGTTAAACATAAAAGGCTTTTCACTTTTCACTTTTTATATTTTGGTATTTTTTTTTTAAAAAAAATCTTAATTTATTTTAAGTCTGTCTCTTTATAATATTTTCGGCATTTTAATTATTGAGCTCAGTTTCAGTGGCAGGGGTAATTATGATATTTTAAGAGTCTAAAATTAAGAATAAATTTCCTAAAACCAAAAATCCACCGCATATGTAGCATGATGTCGATGCCGGCGTCGAAGAAGCCAGTCTCGCTCGATTTTGAGACATCTGTTTTCAAGAAGGAGAAGATCTCCCTCGCTGGCCACGAAGAGGTAAAATTTGTGTAACGCATATGATGCCAATCGTTTTATTATTTTATTTTTATATTTCAAAGAATTTTGATCATGTTTGCAGTACATTGTGAGAGGAGGGAGGGATTTGTTCAAGTTGCTGCCGGATGCATTCAAAGGGATTAAGCAGATTGGCGTCATTGGATGGGGTTCCCAGGTATTATTTTCAGCTTTCTCTTTGTTACCCAAATTATTACAAATCCCGAGGTCTTTCTTGATATTTTCCAAGTTTGATTGAGGATTTCAGAACCTTCACAATTTCAATTATTATTAAAATGTTTAATTATATTCTTAAATTTTTTTTCTATTTGTTTTCTGATTGATCAGATTTGTTGAGAAATTTGTTCAGTCAGTCTCCATTATCCGGTCCTTGAAAGTTGAAAGTATCTTTGCTTTTCTTCTTTCTGTATTCCATTGGTGTTCATGTGAGTTGTGACCATGTCTTATGATTGAATGTGGCTGTCTTCTTTAAGCATAGCATTTGTTGCTTACTTTTTATTTTGTTCAGGGACCTGCTCAAGCTCAGAATTTGAAGGATTCCCTTGCTGAAGCTAATTCTGATATTGTTGTCAAGGTAATCTTCATTTCCATTTATTTTTTATACTTCTTTATGATTGATTTATTATTATTTTTTTAATAATGTCAATTTGTTATATATTGTTCATCTATTTATCGTGACTGACTTTAAATTTTTTCTTTTCTTTGCTTGATTTATATGATAAGATTGGGCTTAGGCAGGGCTCTCGTTCTTTTGCTGAAGCTCGTGCTGCTGGTTTTACTGAAGCAAATGGAACTATGGGGGATATATATGAAACTATTTCAGGCAGTGATCTTGTGTTATTATTGATATCGGATGCTGCTCAGGTTCGTCAAGCATAAACTTGAAGAGTGTACTACGTAAATTGTTGGCTGATTTTGATGGGATTATAAGACTTGGCATTTCATATGTTTTTGTTATACTAGTTCTTTTGGGTCTATGGTAAATATCAAATACTTATCAAGTTTTTAATGTTAATATGTGCTATATGCTGCAACTACTGTATTTGAAATATGATCTGCATGGCTTCTCTTACAATATTTTCACATAGTAGTTTTTTCCTTTACTATTTGTGTGATGTGCATGGGTTCTAGCTCAATTTTGTAAGTCACACTACCGTTTAAAGGCAATTTCCTAGAGGGACATTGTGGTTTTTTATTGGATGATTCTACAGTTCTACTCTGGAGGTGTGTCGTATTGTATGCCTTTATCATTTTCAGGGACTGATTGAATCTTATGTTGCAGGCAGATAATTATGAGAAGATATTCTCTTACATGAAACCAAACAGCATTGTCGGACTTTCCCATGGGTTTCTTCTTGGGCATTTGCAGTCAATGGGACTTGATTTCCCAAAGAATATCAGTGTAATTGCTGTGTGTCCCAAGGGAATGGGTCCATCCGTGAGGAGACTCTATGTTCAAGGCAAAGAGATTAATGGTGCTGGAATTAATTCAAGTTTTGCTGTCCATCAGGTACTCTCTCTTAACCTCTAATGCACTTGTGTTTGTTGGTCCCTTGTAGTAACCAGTTCCATTTAACAGACTTGTTGGTTACTGTATCATGTGTATAGGATGTTGATGGAAGAGCTACTGATGTTGCCCTGGGATGGTCAGTTGCCCTTGGTTCTCCATTCACATTTGCCACCACGTTGGAGCAGGAGTACAGGAGTGACATCTTTGGGGAGAGGGGTGAGTGCTTATCCACATATATGACTTGGTAGTAAACTTAATCCTCTGTTCTTGACTTGTCCTTGAATGATTTATAGGCATTTTGCTTGGTGCTGTTCATGGAATTGTGGAGTCCTTGTTTAGAAGGTACACTGAAAGTGGAATGAGTGAGGATCTGGCTTACAATAACACTGTCGAGTGCATTACAGGAATTATATCAAAGATTATCTCAACTCAGGTTGTCAGTGATGAAATTATGAATTTCAGTTTTGCTGCACATTTCTCCACAGTTTAATCTTTTCCAATTTTCTATCATCTGCTAACAGGGTATGTTGGCCGTTTACAATGCCTTCTCTGAAGAGGACAAAAAGGAATTTGAGAAAGCTTATAGTGCCTCATTTTATCCATGCATGGAAATATTATATGAGTGCTATGAAGATGTAGCCACTGGGAGTGAGATTCGCAGTGTTGTCTTGGCCGGACGTCGGTTTTATGTATGTTTATATAATAGAATTTGGAAAGTTGAATATAATCTTATGTTTATTTTAAAGTTTTTAATTCATCTACTCTTCAAATCATTAAATTAGGTCCAAGTAATAATAACTAATGCAAGTGATTTTGTGTTTATAGGAAAAGGAAGGTCTACCGGCTTTCCCAATGGGAAAAATTGATCAGACTCGCATGTGGAAAGTTGGTGAGCGAGTCCGATTGTCACGTCCGGCAGGTGACTTAGGCCCATTATACCCGTTCACAGCAGGTGTCTATGTGGCTGTAATGATGGCCCAGGTATAAGCTTTCTTTTTAGAGTAAATGGTACTGATAATATTAAGTTTACTTGAACAGAAGTACGATGGTGATATATTGGCATGGAATAATTTTGCAACTTGCTTTCTTGTAAAAACTCTGAGAGTACAGCATTTTTAATGTGTCAAGCAATTATTAACACCAGTGTATGCTGAATACTGTGGTTTCACTGGATCTTAATATATTGAACTTTTCGAAGTGATTGTTGTGGAATATAAAGTTTGTGAACTAAGATCCTTCACCAGCATCTATTTATTGATACCCCTTTTTATTTTAAATTTCCAGATTGAGATTCTGAGGAAGAAGGGACTCTCCTACTCTGAGATCATCAATGAAAGTGTGATCGAGTCAGTGGATTCATTAAATCCATTTATGCATGCTCGCGGAATTTCATTTATGGTGGACAACTGCTCTACAACAGCTCGATTGGGATCAACGAAATGGGCCCCTCGTTTCGATTACAACCTCACACAACAGGCGTTGGTGGCAGTGGACAACGGTGCTCCCGTCAACAGGGATCTCATCAGCAACTTCCTTTCAGATCCAGTGCACGGAGCCATTGAAGTCTGTGCTCAAATGAGACCTACTGTTGACATTTCAGTGCCACCAGATGCAGATTTCGTGCGCCCAGAGTTGCGTCAGGGTAGCAATTGAGTCCTGGTGAAAACCCTTGGCTTGATTTAAGCCAAAACAATTCCCCCTCGAGGGATCTTCGAGGCAGACACTTTGCTTAATGGTACGAGTTGTCGTGCCTTTATTTAGTTTGCTCGAGTTGTCGTGAGAATCATAAAGATCCCCTTTATGAGAATCATAATCAGGAAGCATTATTTATGACTTGACAACTGACAAATGAATATTCCAATAAAAAAAACTTAAAAAATGAATATTCTAGCTATATTGTAGGAATAATAATGATTGAAGATCAATTTTCGTCCGGATATGGTGGTAAAAGATTTAGAACTTGGTTGTTAAGTCCTGGATTTGAGTTCATGAAGTGTATTTTTTATAAGTCTGAGACAGTCGGGATTTTTATCTGTTCCACTGAAACTGTTCGGATTAGGTGATTTGGCGGCAGGGTAAAATAGACCCGGATGGTGGTTCGGTTTGGTTCCTAACCGGAATCGAACCATCCGATTCCATTCGGTTTTTTTTTTTTTTTTTTTTTTAATTAAAAATAAAAAATTGAGATTGATAAAACAATATATTTTAAAATTATGAATTTGAATTTATATAATACACTTACATTACATAATTACATTAAATTACAAATAAAATTCTTATCTAAAAAATAAAAAAATTTATTATATAAATTCAAATCGGTTCCAATCGATTCGGTTAGGATAGGAACCCTAACTGAACCGTTAGGTTACGGAACCGGTTGAAATCAGAACCGTCTAATTCCAACCGGTTCGGTTCTGGTTACAAACCGGAACCAAACCGGAACCTTAGTCTGGTCTAGGGTAAAAAGCTCAATATTCTTTTCCTAACTAAAGATTTGTGCATGCTCGACGCATGTAAGTTATGTATCTGTCATGATAATGCTGGGCTTCATGAAAGCAAGAAATTAAATATTTGACTGGAAAAATATGAACATTTTCTAATGATGCTTTTTACGCTTGATTTAGAGCATCTTCAAGCAATTGGAATTTGGACAAATGTATGTCCCATACGAAATCTAAGGGGTGAGATACACCCCAAAGCCGCATTTTATTTATTTATTTTATCTAAAATCAACTTAGAATTTTAATTTCCTACATTTAGGACCAAATTAAGATTTCATTCATGTAAATCAACATTTTTAACTCATTAATTTCATATTATTATTTTTTTTAAAATAAAATTGAAATGAATTTGTAATAAATAAATAATAAATTTTTATTAGGTATGGGGTTTGTAGTGTAGGAGGATTGTTGGAACAAAATCTACTGCATATCTCCATAAATTATAAGTGATGTCATTTTGTGATAAATATAAAAAAACATGTAAAGGAATCTTGTAGGAGATGTTCCTAGATTTTGAGAACAATAAATGTTTTTAAAATACAAATATACTGTCCTCCCTCTCTAGTGAGCGTACATCACTTGAGGATTACATAATATTGAAATTCATAAAATAATAAAACCATGGAATCTTTAATAATTCCCAGAAAATTAAACAAAAATAAAGTGTCTTTTAAACCCGGTTGAGTTGGATTAGTTTGATACTCCGAGCACCAAAAGGCCATGGCGCATTATACATCAAGCACACGATTGCATGCAATAAACAACAGGATCTACAGTTAAGGACGGATTCAGAAATTTAATTCAGAGAGGGATTAGTGCAAAAAGTTAAATTTTTTTTTTTAAAAAAAAATTCATAGTACAGTGACAAACCAAAGTAATAGAATTGAAACCAATTAGGAATTATAGATATATGATGATTTTGCGTTGAAATATAATTTTTTTTAATCTAGATCGATCAAAATATTTATTATTTTCATAATATCTTAATTAATATTTATTGGTAAAAAAAAAAATATTTAACTCTACATAAAATAGTAATCCTATTAAAAAAATATTTTGTTTTATACCCAAAATTTAAAGATTATTCACTTTTAACATCACGAATACAGTAGAGACGTTAACGGCAGGAGATAAGCTGAACTCATCTCCATAAACCTCAGACCTACAGAAAAACGGACATGAGGTGACCTAAACATTATTTGAATCATGAAATATGCATGCAAAAACTATAATGCAATCTCATAATATCTATTAACCTAACCAAAAACGTATAGGGCTCCGTGCCCATAAAAGTGCATACTAATTAAAACTCTTTCTAATATGTAATCCTCATGCTCAACACATACATCAGACATATATATATATATATAACACAACTACTAAAATTCTCCAGACTCTTCGAGGACATCCTTCAGTGGGTGACTACAACTCGAGTATTATGTCGTCTCGATGACAACTACCATAAGCTCTTGGCTCACCAATTCAGTTGTGAACCTGTAAAATTAATAAACTATTTTGATGTGAGTTTTGAAACTCAATAAGTAATTTGATGAACAAAAAGAAAACGGAAAACATATTTTAAACATAATATACGTATATGTCCATATTTTGGTTGAAATCTTTAAAAATATTTATATTTAAATTTCAGAATGAAAGAACGCATGAACATATATGCACAACTACATAACTCCTAACTCATTCTAATCTTTACACAGAAGACTTTTCGAATGATCAAACCCAAGTCATATATACTTACATATACGAGTTCAGAGAATGTAACTTGTACATGACCTCAAATCCTTTACATATCAATCATACACATACGACTTTATAAAACTTATTTTTAATCATATATTCGGAAAATATTTCAAACACTACAGTTATCAAATATACCTTCAGACATATAAAACATTGTATAACCGACAACAAAGACATATAAAACCTTTAAAGATAAAAAAAAATCTTCAAATAACAAAATTAAAAATCAAAATGTCTAAAGGATAAATGGTTGAGTCATAACCAAAAATATGTGCTGGTTTATGCATGCAATATTCGTACGAAACTCACTATCTATTTTAGAATATGTATAAGGTGAACGTCGTCCGAACGAAGTTCCTAACCAGTACTTCTACGATGAATGCATACCATTATATATATATATATATATATATCACACAACCTCATTATATCATATCCAGTTACTGAAATTTTATAAATCGATCCTACTGCATGACAAGTATATCACAACTTGTTACATAAATTTAATAAAATTAGCCTATCAAGGAAAATGTAAAAAAATAAAAAATTTGATCACTACTATCACTTATCATTATTTAGAAAGACATAAAACAGAAGTCAAAACAAAAACCATCATTATGATTTCATATACGTATTTGTAGGATACTTCGTCAGCTAATATTGACATGAATCAGAATCCAAGTCATCTCATCAGATAACACTGATAGAAATGAGAATTCAAAATTGTTCATCAGATAATAGTAACAGAAATCAGAATCCAAAACAGTCCCTCAAATAATAAAGACATAAATCAGAATCCAAAATAGTCCATCAAATGACAGAGATAGAAATCAGAATCCAAAACAGTACATCAAATGATAATGACATAAATTGGAATCCAAAATAGTTCATCAGATGACAATGACAAAAAACAGACTATAAAACAGTTCATCAAATGATAGAGACATAAATTAAAACCAAAACAGTTCATCAGATGACAGTGACAGAAATAAGAATCCAAAATAGTTCATCTGATGATATAGATATAAATCAAAATCCAAAATAGTTCATCAGATGATAGAGACATAAATTAGAATCCAAAACATTCCATATACAGATGCGTAGGCGTTCATTTTCACATTTGGCATGTATAAGTATCCATATGCACGTGTATACACAAAGGTTCGAGAACCAATTCAACCAGATGAGACCCTATTCCGAACAATGCCAGACGAACGAAAGTCTCCAGAAGTTAAATCATTTCATGTACGGATTTGTATGCATATTATGTATCTATATATGCATATGTACGTGTATACATAGAAGGTCCAGGATCCAACTCAATCAGACGATACCCCATTCCGGACAATGCTAGACGAACGAAAGTCTCCAGAAGTCAGAAGGTCCGGGAACCAACTTAATCGGACGGGCCTAAAAATATCACCATGGTGGTTATACAAGAAACAAAATGCAGATGGTACATATGCAATGCATCAAGTATAAAACACAATGCAAAACATAATGTTGTCAATCAATCATATACAAAAAACATTATCAATACACTTAGGATCCATTATCAGAATTCCAATAACTTAACAAGTCATTAACATATTCATGTTTATCTTAAATCATATGCTATAATCATTCACGTTCACAAATGAATTCATATTAGTCATTTTGCACATAATACACTTTCAAATGTCAGAAATGTAAAACTCATACATATAATCTTCGAAAATACAAAAACCTATTTTCATACCATGCACACAAACCACCTATTATGTACTTTCATATTAGAAACTCTGAAAATGTCACTTACTTCTCATATCAGAAATATATGTATATTTACGGAAAAAGGAAATTTACTTATCTCGTCTGACCTTGGGAACTTTAACCTTCTCTATACATGAAAATGAAACTTTAACTTCCTCCACTTATCAATATCTGAAACTTATAACTCTACTCATGCATCAGGTTCTTCTTATAACATAATTCAAATTTGTTAACATGTCTCAAATAAACTTGTAATCCATAAATAATTGATTTAGTTTATGCTTTTTAAAAAATAAACATATATATACCTATACATATGCTTACTTAAATCGAAACAAAGCCCATAAACAATACATGAGATTTCATCGTATGAAATGCTTACCACGCTTCACGTGTATCCCAAATTTGCGTCATATTTATCCAAAAATCAACAGATGACAGTCAGAACCATCGATAATAAATTTCTCGATTTATTACATATAAATTTTTGGGTCTTCATAAAACACCAAAAATAATTCAATTTTCAATGATTTCAGTTTTATTACTCTTAATATATCGAATACAATATATTCATAAAATCAAATTCGATTTCCGGTAAATATTTAGAAAATCTTTCGAAAAACACAAAAATGTCATAATAGGATTATAAATCACCCAAATTCATTTAAAAATATTTAATCAACCATAATTCATCATAATTAACCTATGTCCATCATTAAATTTATCAAAACATTGAGATACATGAAATTGATGATTATTAAGAACTTGTATAACATGTCAGATTGATCCAATTCATTCTAATTTCCCTCAAATTCTACCAACAATATATATTCAATATAATCATGCTCAATTAACTCAATACATAGTAATTAAATAATCCATGTATCTATTGGAAGCATCCGAACATTTTCTAATACATCAATTTAATGAATTATTTTCCGGAATGTCTTATCGCGCTTTCGAAGGCATCAATAGACTCCAATCACTCCCACGAACACGTAGGAATTGACGAAATTCGAATCGGAGCAACAAGCTCGCGAGTTACTATTCAACATTAGGTTTTATCTCATTTTGCATGAAATCGAGCACCGATCAATAAAATTAATACCGTTGCCTTGTATCACATTCCATAAGCTTCAATTCTATATGTGGATCTTATCGTGAATTGAATCGACGAGTTGGGATCATAATAAGAAAGTCACGATATTTTATCCACTTTTATGGCCCCTACAGGCGGCCAACAACTGATCACATGCCACCACCAGGTTCCTGGTGCCTGAACGATCGCGGTGGGCTGGTCACTCATTGCCGGCAGTGTCCAGATGACCAAACACCAGCCTTCTCCCTCCATTTTTACATTATAGCAACTGAAGGAATTTTATGATGTTTCGTTATTTTTGTAAACTTTGGATATTTAAAGAAATTTTCTAGAAATTACCAAGCAGCCATCACATTTTGCAAAGAGGCCTATGGATTGGGATAGTTTTAGAAATCTGTAAATTTGAGGCCCTTTGCCACACCTGTCCCCTTAGGTAAGGTATGGGTGAGACAGAGACTTGAAACTGACGGAGTTTCCCTGTAATATGGACTAATCCTCCAAATACAAAGGAAAATTCTAAATTGAAAATATCATCATAAAAAAAAGGATCTCCATGATCCAACTCAAAAGAAATATCCATGCTAAAATATGTATATATTCTCTGTATCAAATAGACGCTCAGTGCTTATAACCAAATAATAATAGTACTCAAGAATGACATATCCATAACTATGATCCCAAATATAACGAAAACAATCTACTATTGGCACAACCTTTCTCTAATGGCAGGAATTATGATGAAACAGCAGATGAAAGTTTAACCTGTAAAATTTTAAGAAAGGGGTAATGTAGACACAGAAACTGAGCGACGCCGTTCCTAGGCTCGCGGCCTAGTTGGGAAGGATTACATAACATGGAGTCGCCACCCGGTGTGAACCGGGACAAAGATTTAAGGCCGCA
>SKCR01028050.1:0-64019 GCA_019454045.1 Zanthoxylum bungeanum
AAGTGAGTCATTCAGTATTTATCCTACATGAGTCTATATGAGTCTCTCTAAGACTCTTGGTTAACTGAGATAAGCCATTAGAACTATTCCAATATACGACATGTACTAGTCTCATGAGTTTACTAACCGACCATGTATGTATATCTTGACTATGAACTATTTTAAGAATGAATCATGGTTTAATATGTCTCAATGCCCGTTGCGACATTTTTATAACTACATTACAACAACTCATTTTATGAGATATTTACGTATTTACCATTAAACAAAAGATTATATCGATGACAATACTAAATTTTATTCAAAATAAAATATAAAAGATCAACGTATTTATAATAAATACATTAAAAATTAGTTCGCCGAGCACTAACTTTAATAATTTCTCATACTTGCTCTAGTGCCAGTTTTATTGGTTTTTAATACCATCGCCTCGACATGCCTATCATATATTCTCGGAGGTAATGCCTTCATAAGTGGGTCTGCTACATTTTCATCTCCAGGTATCTTGCATATGACAACGTCTCATTGAGCAATGATCTCACGAATAATGTCGTACTTTGGTTCCACATGCTTCGACTTTTGATGCGCTCCCAGTTCTTTTACTTGTGCGATAACACCACTATAATCACAAAACAACGGGATTGAATCCTCGATGCTTGGGATAACGTCCAACCCTGTGATAAATTTTCTAATCCATATAGTTTTTTTGTAGCATTAGATGCTGCATTATATTCCGCCTTCGTGGTGGAATCAACTGTAGATCCTTGCTTGGAACTTTTCCAATAGACTATGATATTATTAAGAGTAAATATAAAACCTGATGTAGACTTCTATTATCAAAATCTAACTGAAAGTCAGAATCTGTATACCTTTTAATCTGTAAATCACCACCTCCATAAATAAGAAACATATCCTTAATACCTTTAAGATACTTGAGGATATGTTTAACAGCCATCCAATTATCGTTACTTGGATTAGCCTAATACCTACTAGTTGTTGGGGCAGTTGTGGAACCCCTAGGGTCTGATCGGTGTCCCGTGCAGTGGAAGTGGCTCTAACCCAAGTATATCAGAGATATATGTATTTTAAAATATTTTAATGAAAATTACATTCCGATACGAGTCCGTAGGAAAAAAATGGGACCAATTCAGAGTCCGAAAACTCCAGAACGGAGAAAATGAAGTTTTAGTGTTCGTCAGCCCTGGGAGTCGCGATGCGCTGGCTTGGGAGTCGAGATGCTCCAAAGTGCTAGAGAAAATCCTAATGATGAACGTCTCAGCATCGCGACGTGAAAGGATGGGAATCGCGACACTCCTAGGTCTGATGTTCAGTGTCGCGATGCTGAAGGATCAGAGTCGAGATGCTCACCTGGGCTGTGAGCAATTTCAACCTTCAAATCAATCCTAAACACTTTCAATTTTCTCCTATTATTTCAATACACCTTAAAACAAATTTTTAACATTAAAATCAACCACAAAACTTGTTATACAACTAACATACATGTATTCTAAATACATATATGTATTTGTTTGAATCAAAACATAAACCAATATAGAATCCCATTATGAAATGTCTCATGAACAATTCTAGTTCACCCAAAGGTGGTCAAGTGATTCTAGAATGGTAGTCATATTTCTAAGCTTTAATCTAGAGTTCCAAACTCTTATTAATTGTTCAATGTCCAACATGAACATCTTTGACCTAATTAACAAGCATATTGTGTTTATACTTCCAAAGCATCCTAACATAATCTATTAGCCTGATTTCAACATTAAGCTATGTAATCATGCATCCAATACATAATTCATCACTATATGTTTCACTAATGAAAAACTCACTATACATAGCTTAAGAGAAATTCAAACTTACCTAGCAAGCTTGATGCAAAGATCCAAGCTCATTCTATTTGTTGAAATGGTGGGAGAACTTCCAAAGTATTGCAATCTTGACTTCAAGATCCAACCTTAAGTCCAATACTAGCAAGCTTCACTCCAAGATCCAATCTTGATTTATCCTAGATGAAATGTTATAGAGACCTCACAAAGCTTCTCTAAACACCTCTCTAACTTAGGCTAATTTCTCCAAGAATTGCTTGTACTTAGCTTTCTCAAGCTTAATTAAAACCTTTATAAAGCTTGCTATTTATAGCAAAACTTAGGTAATTTTTAATTAATAAAAGTTTTAATCAACTTTTATGTGAGTTAATCGAGTTTGTCCAAATATGTATAATTAGGTGTGACTAATCTCCATTGGCTACCACTTTCATTTAATCCAATTAAATCAAAACAAGGATTAGGAAACAAATTAGTTCAATGTTTGTCACTTTGATTTAATCCAAATAAATCAAGCCAAAAGCACTTATTATTACATACTTACAATTACCATAATATCCTCAAATGGTGGAGACAATTATGATTTTACAATTAAGCCCTTGTGTAATTATTGAACTAATCCAATTTGGTCAAAGTAAAAAATCAATGTTATCCAATAACACTTGATTATCTTGGTTGATAATTATAATATCGAATATTATCTTTTATCAAAATTAATCGGCTACCCAAGTGCTCAACGAGTACACTTCATATTGGGACTCTATAAGTTCAGACACGTTGGTCATATAAGTCTAGCTAATATGTGCGCAATTCAGCCACCTCCGAATTCACGAAGAACACGAATGACCTATTTGAACTATACAAGTCGAGGTCATAATATATGTTTAACATGTAGGAATGGATTTTCCTTAGTGCGGCGGAAGTTGCTTGTGTGGGCACTGGCTCCGGTATGGATCTTTAAAATTTTCATTGCCTTCTCCCTTTGTTGTAGTAGCCGAAATCAATCCTTTGATGTCCAACGCTTGGATCAACCACTCGATCTTCCTAACTATGACTCGAAACTAAAAAACCGAAGTGTGGGCTTCACTCACAAAGATTAAACTCTAAACAATTTAGAGAATTAAGATGTCACAATGGTGTTTGACTTTTGGAATTTCAAACACCCTCACAACACTTGTGAATGTTTGAACTTCTTCTATCTTTTCTATCTTTTGCACTTCTGTGAATAAATGCAAAAATGTTCACCTTAGAAGTGAGAGAAATGGTAGAGATTATATTCTCTTACACAAGCCAACTCACCTTGTCATTAAGGATCTAATGATTTCTTGCAATGGCCAACACAAAAATGTGAATGCCATACCAAAGCAAAAAAAATGATAAGCTAAAGACAAAGACTTTGTCATTAAGCATCTAATGCTTTCTTTCAATGGCAAACACATAAGTATGGAGGCCATACCAAAGCATAAGGATGAATTAGCTAATGATAAAACTATTAGGTATATACATGCCACCTAATAGACATAATAAGTTAGAGAACATGGAAAGCCATATGGCTTTGTCTTCAAGGTAAATTAAAATCACTATCTTAATAATGATTAAATTACCTTCAATTAATTTGTAGTAATTATCTCATAATTATTACTAACTTGATTATCTTATAATCAAGATTTGATTATCTCATAATCAAAGAATTCTAGAAAATATTAAGTTAAACTAATTTAACATAGTTTTCATTTTTGTGACAAAAAATATTATTAATCTCATTAATAATATATAAATATAATGTGAGTATATAATTAGACAATCTAATTATATTAGGTTTGGTACAGTTAATCGAGATAGCACGGGGACCAAATGGACCGATGGTTTCGAGCTCCAATAATTTCGAAATATTAATTAAACTCCTTAATCAAATATTACGAATTATTAACTCCGCGTTATTCCACTAAAAACTTGAAGTTGAACTCCCATTACCATAGATGGATAAAATAAATCGAATAACTGTAGGAAACGCTTTACCTCGCGCAGCGGAAGCGATTAGGCTCACGGATCGAACTTGAAATTTTTTTCTGCTCTTCCATTTGCTTGGCCGAACCACACCGGTGGATTCACTGATGTTTTGGACAAAATCTCAGCTCCGGAATAGCCCCGAAAAAGTCCCCGAACAACCCTTGAACTGCAGTGAAATAACGGACTGTTTTGGACACGTTATGGGCGCGAACTGCACCCAGTTTCAGGTCTGATTTGCGCCACTCACTGCTCAATTTCAGATCTGATTTTTCTCCAAAAATCAATCCTAACACAGCCCTAAAATTATCCTAAAGTGTTTCCCAAAATCCCGAATGAAAACCAAACAAAACGGAGCTCCCTGAGAACTTGTATCTGCGCAAATTGCAGGGATTCCAGGGGCTGGTTGCCGTGACTTGTGTTAAGTATTTGGGGATGTTTTTCAACGTCATGAGGTTTTCCGAACTATGTCTCGACACTAACGGAGGGTAGTGTGGGCTACACTCACAAATTAATCTCTAAACGGTTTAGAGAATAATCACACACACCGAAAAGAATTCTCAACTCTTGAGAGCTTAGAGAAGGAGATGGAGGCTAGGTTTCTAATGACTTGTGTATTAAAAATAAATCATAATTTATCTTTTATACTTATGGTTAATTTGTTCATAAAACAAATCAACAACTAGTCTCCCAATCTCTATGGAATTCGGCCAAGGGGTATATGATTCCTTGTTTGATTTTTGCTTCCAAAAATAAACAAATCCTACTCCCATTTGGACTCTTAATTTTCGGCCATGGTAGGGTAATAAGGATTTGATTTTTGTTTCTTAAACAAACAAATCATATTCCTAATAAAAGACTAGGAATTTCGTCCAAGGAGGGGTTTTAATTAGGATTTGATTTTTGTTTCCCAAACAAACAAATCTTATTCCTTATCCAATAAGGAATCCTACCTTGGTAATAATTCTTAGCCTTATTAAATATATCATATATAATTTAATATTCTAATTTAATAATTATCATATATAATTATTAATACTTTATATTAACTTTTAATATAAAGTCTCATGTGTGATATAATTATTATTAATCATATTAATAATATTTATTCCTTTTGTGAGTATATAATTGGACCGTCCAATTATATTAGCTCCGCTATAGTAAATCGAGCTAGCACGGGGACCAAGTGGACCTACGGTTCTGAGCTCCAATAATCTCGAAATATTAATTAAGCTCTTAATTAAATATTCTGAATTATTAACTCCGGGTTATTCCACTAAAAACCCGAAGTTGCACTCTCGTTGCCATAGATGAAATATTAAGCCGAACCAAGTCGGTGTCCACCGATATAGTCATTGCATACGAATTGATCCTTCACGAATATCTCGTAATTAGAGCCGGGTCATATTGTCCGTTATACCCTTCTAATTATTTTTACCTTAAGTACCATTGATTCTCTAATGAACGATTTATTCACAACTGTTATGAATATTAATCTTTCTATTCGTAATAGAAAAACTTGAGTGCTCAAACCGTTCAAGTACCGAATCAACCCTTAAGAGAGATACTCATCTACTTCTCGTAAGAAGGAGTGAATTCCATGTCTATGTAAAACGTTCCCAGCTACATAACAGACTATGCCCCCAAAGTACATAGTTATTGGTTGGGATTGCAACACCAACCTCACCTTTGG
This sequence comes from Zanthoxylum bungeanum, assembly GCA_019454045.1. Lineage (NCBI taxonomy): Eukaryota > Viridiplantae > Streptophyta > Magnoliopsida > Sapindales > Rutaceae > Zanthoxylum > Zanthoxylum bungeanum. Next base: position 5,533 of record SKCR01028050.1, read on the forward strand.
AAAACAAAGGACACAACCCGTTATGCAGGAGTTCGTAGTATACTCAAGATTAAGATCAATCCATGTATGACCATCAAGTAGATCGAAATGACTTTATTTGTTTAACAGATATTATAAGAATGTCATTTCTATCTAGGCCCAGTCCTATATGATCACATCATATAAGGTGCCTCCATTCTCATGTCTCTACAAGGACAATCCAGATTAAGATCGTCATCCAAATATAGAATGGACCACAGTTATAGATAAACCACAAACAAAGTACCCGATTTGTTTGCTCTCTATGGACTATTTAAGATTACTAACTTCAGTCTTAAATCCTCTGGTGCATGACGTTCATACACCAAGTCTGAAGGTACATAAGTAATCTACGGTATTTATGAAGATATACAATATGCGATATTGAACAAACAATTAGATAAATGAATAATGCATCCTTTTATTTCTAAACACATGAAGCCGTTTACATCACATGTAGCTCTAGGACATACATCCCAACAATCTCCCACTTGCACTAGAGCAAATGGGACATGTCTCGCAAACCTAGACCATCTAGGTGACCATCAAACACTTTAGCTGGCAAGGTCTTTGTAAACGGATCAGCAAGGTTCTCTGAGGATGCAATCTTTGTGACGGTAATGTCGCCTTTCTGCACTATCTCCCTGATGAGATGATATTTCCTCTCTTTATGCTTTCCCCTCTTATGGCTTATTGGTTCTTTGGAGTTTGCCACTGCTCCACTATTATTGCAATAGAGGGTGAGTGGTTTATCCATATCTGGAACAACTTCCAGATCTCCCAAGAATTTACGGAGCCAGACTGCTTCTTTAGCTGCTTCACAAGCCGCTACATATTCAACCTCCATGGTGGAGTCGGCAATGCAAGATTGCTTTATACTCCGCCAAACAATAGCCCCACCACCTAGGGTGAACACTGATCCAGATGTTGATTTCCTGGAATCGACATCTGTCTGAAAATCAGAATCTGTATATCCTCTTAGGATCATATCCTCTCCAGAATATACTAGCATATAATCTCTCGTTCTCGTTAGATATTTGAGAATGTGTTTCACAGCCACCCAGTCCCAGATTTGACTGAAACCTACTGACTACTCCCACTGCAAAACAAATGTCCGGTCTCGTGCATAACATGGCATACATGAGACAACCAACTGCTGAGGCGTATGGGATATTTCTCATTTCCTCAACGACTTGAGGTGTCTTAGGAGACTGTTCCTTCGACAAATGAATTCCATGCCGATAAGGCAGATTGCCTTTCTTGGAATTCTGCATCCCGAATCGCACAAGAATCTTGTCGATGTAGGATGCCTGAGACATAGCTATTAGTCGTTTCTTGCGATCTCGAAGTATCTGGATCCCAAGAACATAACTTGCATTTCCCAAATCTTTCATTTGGAATTGCTCAGCTAGCCAGGTTTTTACGTCTGATAATATTCTTACATCATTCCCAATAAGTAAGATGTCATCAACGTATAAGACAAGAAAAACCACCTTCCCGTCAATGACGCGCTTGTATACACAAGTGTAGGCATTGCATTTTTGCATGTGAAACCCGATGATGAGTCTCAGTTGGAGGCACTACCTTTTTAGCTAAGGATATTGTGGGAAACGGAGGTCGGAAGGGGAAATTCAGAATAATTACGTCATCAAGTTTATTTCACAAGCTCATTGTCTTCGTTAGTGCTGCGTTCGTTACTTCGTTCGAACGTCAGGCAGATTGCGGACGTTCGTGTGGCGTTCGAATTGGCGTTCGAACGGCGTCGGTGTTTCTGGTTTTGCTGCTACCCCGTACCCCAGCCCAATTAGCTCCTCAAAGCCCATAAAACACATCCCAATTTAATTAAATTAAACATTAAATATTAAATAAAATATTTAAACCATTTACAATTAAATAAAACATAAAATATAATCATACCTAATGAAGATAAATCAAATATATTAACTTCCTAACTCAACAAATCACATACTAAATTAAAAAGATGTCATGCCTAATTAAAATCAATCATAACAAATTAAAGATATTGACTTCATATTCTAGCCAAGATTTGTCCCCCTCAATCTAATCATTTCCTTGTTGAATACAAAATCAAATCCTCATTTTAATGCCAAAATCCCTTCCTTGTGAGACAAGGTGAAGCCCTAGCCTTCTCTATATAAACCACACTCTCCAAGGCCATTCACCCTCCTAGTTGACGCCCATCACAGAAATAAAAGAAGAGAAGAATTTCCAACCCCCTCTCAAAACTCTCCATTCACGCATCACAAGAATAAGTAACAAAAATATTCTTTTCATCTCCTCCATTCCATAGACGAACACATCACCCTCCTTAACCCCTCCGTAACCGAAAATAACAAGCCTTTATATCTTCCTAAAGCCACCGAAACCAACCCTATACAGCAGCCCTCCATCACAGAAAATTATAACCATAAACCGAACTGCAGTGAACATAAAACTGCATTGTTTTACACGCCCAAACAGCAGTAATTTAACCCCTAAAACAGCAGTAAAACACACTTAAAACATTCCCTAAAAACCTTAAAGTAGTTAACATAAAAACTGCATCCATAATTATTAAAATAAATCACACAAGACTACACTAAAAACTCACACAAAAAACTCGGAACAGTCCGTTGAAACGTCAAAACAGGTGACCTGAACAAGGAGCAGCAAAACAGAGGCCGAACGGTAGCAGAACGGAGTCCGAACAGCAAGTAAAACAGCAAAGCAGTGAGCTAGGACGCTAAACCAGTGAACCAGAGAAGTTGAGGAGCTGTACCCTTCTGACGTCCGTGAAACGCAAGCCTGAAAGTTGGCAAAAATGTTAGACCTGAGGGTATCTTTCACACTCGTTTTTTTTGTATTATTTATTAAATATTGCTTGCGTGATTGTCATGTTGAAATGCATGTTGTGGCTCTTGAGTAGATAAATATGCATGAATTATGAGATGTTGTATGTTGTGGCTGTGGGATAAAATGAGAGATGTGTAAACTCTCGCGATATATCGGATGGAAACCCGGACATAAATTTCATAGCCGATTCCGAATGGACGGTAATATAATATGTATTCGGGACACAACTCCACGTACCGCTTGAGTAAACAGCACCCTCTTTTGTTTTGTGTTGTTTTGGTTTATTTATTTTTCGTCATTTGAATTCTGTATGTTGCTTATTTATGCATGATTCAAACGAGCGCATGGGCTTAGTAAGTGGAATGAAAGATCCCATATGGGGAGGGGTTAAAGCCCTTTACCACGATGTTTTGCCGTGCCGGTTGATGTGTGTTCGGTTGGATGTAAGATGTGTTCAATCGGGCATACTTAGTTTGATGTGATTGTCTTTATGTTTGTATGCATGATACGATCGAGCGCATGGTCTTAGTAAGTGCGATGAGAGGTCCTCTAATTGAAGAGGTTAAAATCCTTTACCACGATGCTTCGCCACGCCTCGCATTGTACTATTCGCCATCTATGTATTGCGTCCCATTTCATGCATCAGGTCTGTTCCCGTTCGAACGCGTTACGAACGCAACTCGAACGCGCAAGCATTTTGCCTTATCATGCATCAGGTCCCATTTCCGTTCGAACGCGTTCATGAACACCATACGAACGTGAGTATTCTATTTCATTTCCATTCGAACGCGTTTACAAACGTCATACGAACGTGAGCATTCTGTTTCATTTCCATTCGAACGCGTTTACGAACGCTACTCGAACGAGAACCTTCTGTTTACCGTTCGAACGCGTCTACGAACGCTGCACGAATGCCCACGGTAAACAGATCCTCTTGCATCACATTACGACATGTCCATCTTAGCACATAGTTACCCTTTTTTACATTATGCATTGGTATTACCTCTCTAGTTGTCTATTTCTGTTATGCGCTTAAATATCTTTCCTTAATATGCATGCTAGTAAGAATGCTATTTGTTTGCATTTCTGTGTCCACCAATGCGTTCATTAACTTGTATGCTTGCCGTATGATAATCCTTATGTATGCAAATTGAGACATAGATTACATGCAAATAGGCTGTATGCAAATTCGAATATGTGTTACATATAAATTTAGATGAACTTGTTGATGTATGTATGTGGATTTAGAAGCATGATATTCTTAGAAATAAGTGTTACTTAAGCCTGATTAAATTATTATGTAAATCCTTTCATTACAAGTGGCATAAGTAAGGGACCGTTCCGAACCCAACGGTTTGAGGTCTTCCCTTGCGAGGGGTGAGTGCGGCCTTAAATCTTTGTCCCGGTTCACACCGGATGGCGACTCCATTATTCTCCGGTTTAGTCCCCCGTAGCTATTCCGTACTCCCGACCGGGCCGCGAGCCCGGGACAGCATGCGTCGCCCCAGTTCCTGTGTTCCCACAGTCTGGCGACTCCACTGGGGATAGAGAATCGGCCCCGAAATATTGTCTTGTGATGTTTGGATTTATGTTTTAATTGACCGTGTCTATAGTGGATAAAGTGAGGGTTTAATCAAAGGCATTTTGAGGCTAGGTAATGGTTTGGTGTCTTCCTTCATTCACTACCTTTCTAGAAGGAAAAGCTGTGAAGGCACCTAGATAGCCATCTACTCGTAGCCTATTGTGATGGACTAATTTGGAGGACTCGTTGTTTATTCCTGACACCAAGCGATAAGAGCCTAAGAGGCTTGGGTATTTAAGTGAGCCTCGCTCCACCTTCCCTCTGGGGAATCTACAACGGGAAATCCATTTGACAGTCCGTCACACACCATAGCTCATTGGCACGTACCTTAGTGTATAAAAAAGGGTGCGCTCACTTGGTTGCTCGAACCCTTGAGTGGGGAGACCTAGTTGTGGGCCATCCTTCGCCGTGAGTGAGAGCCTTTGTCTATACTCTTGCTAACCCACCCATAGACCGGGTTGGCTAAAGTAACAATTATTTCCTTGAATATGTGGTTGTGGACCATCCTCATTTGGATGCAGTTGGACTATTGTCAGAAATGCGGGCTTGCTGGCCATTTAAACTGGGGCAAGTTCGCACCTTATGACTATTAGGCCAAAAGCTTCTGAAATGTTGATAGGCCATTATTGTATAAATTATTATGTCATGTTTGCATCATCTTTCTTCTATGCTTGTGTTTGGGAACATCGTTGTTTGGATCCATTTGGACCATTTATCATGGGATATGGGCTTGTTGGGCCATTTAAACTGGGACAAGAACGTATTTCATGACTATTGGGCCAAAGGCTTCTAAGTGATTGATGGGCCACTTTGTGATTGTGTTCGGAACGTTACCATTGGGTTTATTCGGGCACCTGTCATGAGATGTGAACTCATTGGGCCATTTAAACGGATGGGTTCACTCCTATGACATTAGCCCGAAAGATTCTAAAAACGGAATAGACGCCGATTGTTATGAGAGTTATATTAGATATATGATTTATAGTTATATATGTTACATGCATCTCATGCACCTCATACATACATATATCATGTTAACGCTATCTATGTCTCAAAAAGACATCATAGATACCGTTTGGGTTAAAGAAGGGACAAGACTCACTAAAAGAACAAGTATGAGTGAATCCGATAATGAGGTGTCCCGTATGGATCAGTTAGAGAACGGTCTCGCCAAGATCACTGAACAGTTGCAAGCTTTGACTACTGCTATGGCTGGTATAGCTGGGTCTAGTGCCGAGGTTAATTCTGGGGATGTGAGGCAAGAGGAATCTCCGAACAGATTGGGGGATGATACCCCCACTTTTGATGATGATATGGCAGAGTATCTGGGTCTCAGGCAGAGTTACAGAAACTTCGGGATCAGGTTGAGTCGGTTACCCGCAAGATGAGGGGTAAGAATGAGGATCTGCTGGATTTGACACACTGACTTTCGAGGAACAGTTGCCGGCACAGTTCAAGATGCCTGATATGGCTAAGTTTAACGGGAATGGGGATACAAGGGTGCATCTCCGATAGTTTGTATCAGTCATGAGTTCAGTTGGCTTGTCTCAGCGCCAAGTGCAGAAAATGTTTGGAATGTCGCTCGAGGGAGCTCCCGTGGTTTGGTACCACAGTTTGGAGAAGAAAGTGAAGGAAGATTGGATGGAGTTGGCTGATGCTTTCCTGAAGCAGTATGTCACTGACCTAGAGATCGATCTGTCACTCCGCGATCTGGAGAATGTTAAGCAGAAAGCGGAGGAGAGTTTTAAGGAGTATGTGGACCGGTGGAGGGGTCAGTTATTAAAGATGCAGACTAGGCCCTCGGAGAAAGACCAGATTAAAATGATCATCAAGGGCACCAAGCCCTCCATTTACAGCAACTTGAGGAGGATGACCTCCATGATTGTAGACTTTCGGCAGTTGAGGGAAACTGTCATGGATATTGAGGAAGAAGAGGCCGAGAAAAGAAATTTCTATGGTCTGAACAGGAGGCCCATTGGGGGAACATCGGGAGCAAAGCCCGTTTCTGCTGAGATTGCCGCTATCCGGAACTGGCAGTTTTCTAACTTGGGAAGACCCCTGTCAAAGGTGCTAGAGAAACTGAAGAGGCAAGGGCTTTTAAAACCCTTGGAAACCAAACCATTACCCAATCCCCTACCATCACATTATAACCTAAACCTTTACTGTCACTTTCACCAACAAAAGGGCCATGACACTGACAATTGCGCCCGACTCCGCCATGAAATCCAAGACCTGATAGACTCCAAGAAAATACCTGACCCAGAAACAGAACAGCCTGACACACACAGAAACCCCTTACCCAATTACCGCGCCGTACCGCCACCAGCCTATATGATCAATTCTGGCCTCCCAGAAGACCTTGTCCTAAAATCCTTCCACCCTCAAGCCTTTTGCCTTGGAATCTGGGATAACGCTAGTGAAGATGAGTTTGAGCAGGGGAAAAACTTTTGGCTTGATTTCTCTAGCAGTGATGAGGAAGAAGTAAGAGGTATGACGCGCATCGGTCGTTTTTACAATGATATGGCGGAGAAGGGTAAGGAAGTTTTGACAGATGGTAGAGAGGTGGTTGAGGCTGCAGAAAATACTGAGGGGGATATAGTGCTGAGGCAATTGAGGAAGACTAGAGCACAAGTGAGTATATGGGAACTGTTATGTGCTTCTCGAGAGCATAGGCAGGCTATGGTTGAGGCCTTGAGCAAAATTGTGGTACCAGAAGACGCCAACCCTGCAATGTTTGTTGGGTCAGTTCAGAAAGAAGCTTTGCAGATATCTTTTTCTGAGGATGAACTCCCGCCGGAAGGGAGAAATCATAATAGGCCTCTATTTATCAGGGCCGAAGTGAGGGGCAAGAAAACTTCATGTGTGATGGTGGATGACGGTTCGTCCATCAATGTGTGCCCGTTGAAAATTCTGGCAAGATTGGGTATGAAAGCAACAGACTTGGACCCCTCCAGTATGACTATTAAGGCTTATGATGACAGTAAAATGAGAGTTGATGGTACTTTTGTGGCTATGGTCAAGGTAGGGCCAATTGAAGATGAGGTGAGTTCACAGTGCTGGACATCCCAGCCACTTTTGCCTTATTGTTGGGAAGGCCTTGGTTTCACAAACTTGGGGGCGTGCCTTCCACTTTGCATCAGATGATCAAGTTCCCGTATGATGAGGAGAAGTTGTTACTATCGGGCTGAAGTAGATAATGCCGTGGCTGCCTTGGAGATACAACCTTTCACAAGGTTTCAGGTGTCAGCTACTTTTGAGGAATGGGTGGATCCTAGGGTGGCTAGGATCATGAGAAAAATGAAGTTTGAACCGGGTGAAGGTTCAAAGTTGCCAGATTTCAGAGGACAGACTACTCGGAAAGGTTTGGGGTACAGATCTGATGAAGAAAAGCCGAAGGTCAAGAAAAAGGGCCTGAAACTGATGGAATGTTTGTGAAAGCTTCAGGATACCAAAGGGAGCCTGAACCTGTGGAAGTTAATGGGATTGTGGTACCTGGATTTGAGATCTTCCAGGATTTGTTGGGTGAGAAACCGCTGATTAAAGAAGCTGTGGAAGCAGAGAATTGGGAAGAAGATTTGATTAAGTTGGAGAGCCTGACTCTGGGAGAGGATGAAAAACCTGAGGAAGACCTGATTGCAGAGGAAGAAGTGTCTATAGATGATGAAGACATTTACCTTCCTGATTTGTTTGAATGTACTTCCGTATTATCCAATAATAAAGACATTTCTTTTGCTTACTTGCCTGAGTCATTTCCATTTACTCTGCACGAATCAAGCATATTTGATATCAGTTCGGCCAGAACTACTGCATTTAACTTGGGTACACTTGAGAACCCCAAGGAAATTCTGATTGCAAGTGAAGTTACCTCTGAAGAGAGGGAGAAACTAGAAGAAGTGTTGGTCAGATATGCCAAAGTGTTTGCTTGGTCCTATGAGGACATGCCTGGGGTAGACAGAAACATTGCCCAGCACACAATACCAACTTATCCGAACATGAGGCCAGTAAAACAGAAACTCCGACGGATGAGACCAGAATGGGCTGAGAAAGTCAGAGAGGAAGTTAAGAAACAGATAGATGTGGGGTTCCTGGAAGTAGTAAAATATCCAGAGTGGTTGGCTAATATAGTGCCGGTACCAAAGAAAGATGGGAAGGTCAGAATGTGTGTAGACTACAGAGATCTCAACAAAGCTTGTCCGAAAGATGATTTTCCTCTGCCGCATATAGATGTTCTGGTTGATAGTGCGGCTTTATCTGCTATGTATTCATTTGCAGATAGATTTTCAGGTTACAATCAGGTTCTCATGGCTGAGGAAGATAAACACAAGACTGCATTTGTTACCGAGTGGGGTACTTATTGTTACAAGGTTATGTCGTTTGGACTTAAGAATGCGGGAGCTACTTATCAGCGGATGGCCACTACACTTTTCCATGACTTGATGCACAAAGAGATTGAGGTGTATGTGGATGAGATGATGGTAAAATCAGAGACAAGAGTTGGGCATATTGAAGCACTGGAAAGGTTCTTCAGAGAGTTGACAGATACAACCTGCGGCTTAAACCCTAAGAAGTGTGTGTTTGGGGTGACATCAGGGAAATTGCTTGGTCATACAGTGGGAATGGGCGGAATAGAGGTAGACTTCGAAAAGATCAAGGCAATCACAGAAATGCCTGCACCGAAGACAGAAAAAGAAGTCAGAGCATTCTTGGGAAAGATTCAGTACATCAGTCGGTTCATTGCCAAGTTGACATCAGTGTGTGAGCCTATCTTCAAACTATTGAAAAAAGATCAGCCAGTGAGATGGAATGAACAGTGTCAGACAGCTTTCGACAAGATCAGAGAGTACTTGGTAAAGCCTCCTGTATTGAAACCTCCGAGACCGGGCAGACCTTTGGTATTGTATTTGGCTATAGAATCAGAAGCACTAGGGGCAATGATGGTACAGGCGGATGAGACAGGGGTAGAACATGCAGTTTACTATCTAAGTAAGAAGATGCTCCCGTATGAGGCTCGGTATCATGAAGTTGAGAAGATCTGTCTTGCAGTGGTATGTGCTTCCAAAAAATTGCGGCATTATTTCCAGTCATACAAGATCCAGATAGTGGCCAATGAAAATCCTCTCAAATATCTTCATTCGGTGCCTTCGCTAATGGGAAAGTTGGGCAGATGGTTGGTATTGCTGATAGAGTTTGACATTGAATATCTCACCTCCAAAGTGATCAAAGGACGAGCGGTAGCAGAGTTTCTGGCAATGCAACCTGTTGAGGGGGATCAGTATAAGTTTGAATTTCCAGATGAAGAGATCCAAGCAATAACAGTCCAGAGATGGAAGATGTATTTTGACGGAGCAGTGAATTACAAGGGAGCTGGAATTGGAATCGTGATAGTGACCCCCGAAGGGGAGACTTTGCCTTTGGACAAGAGGTTGACATTCAGAGTGACTAATAACATGGCCGAGTATGAAGCATGTGCTTTTGGTTTGACAGCATTGATAGCCTTGAAGGTCGGGAGTGTGGAAGTCTACGGAGATTCTATGTTGGTAGTCCAGCAGATGCGAGGAGAATGGGAATTGAAAGAAGAACGGTTGAAACCTTACCTTTTTCACCTCAGAAAGTTGGCACAGGTTATCCCCGAGTGTAAGTTTCAGCATTTACCGAGAGAAGAGAATCAGATGGCAGATGCATTGGCTACACTTGCAGCAACTTGGAAAATCCAGAAAAGTTAGTGATGAGACCGTTGATACTGACAACAGCGAGCAGACCTGTTTATGAGATGGAAAGAATTCTGGGAGTTGAGGTCGACGATGGTAAACCTTGGTATTATGACATTCAGAGGTATCTGGAACATAGTGAACTCCGGAAGGGGCATGCAGAAAAGACAGAATAGCCATTCAAAAGTTGGCTTCCCAATATGTGATTTTGAAAGGGGAACTGTACAAGAGGCAGGCAAACGGTATCCAGTTTAAGTGTTTGAGAAAAGAAGAAGGTCAGCATGTAATGGAAGAAATACACGCCGGGGTATGTGGTCCGCACATGAACGGGTTAAATCTGTCCCGAAAGATAGTGAGACAAGGTTTTTATTGGTCAACCATGGAAACCGATTGCGCGAAGATGGTGAAGCACTGTCATGACTGTCAAGCACATGGTAATTTGAATCACTTACCGCACACAGAGTTACACGGGCTGTCAGAGCCGTGGCCTTTCTCTGCATGGGGAATTGATATGATTGGAGAAATTCGGCCGAATGCGTCAAATGAGCATCGCTTCATAGTAGTGGCAGTAGATTACTTCTCGAAGTGGGTGGAAGCCGAATCATTCCGTAATGTTACAGCAAAACAGATGGCAAAGTTTATATCTCGGAACCTCATTTATCGGTATGGTATGCCGCATCATGTAGTGACAGACAACGGGGTCCAGTTTCAAGGAGAGACGAAGGCAATGTTACGGAGGTATGTGATAGGCCACCACAAGTCATCACCGTACAGGCCGCAGGCAAATGGGGCAGTTGAGGCAGCCAACAAGACTATAAAGACAATTTTAGCCAAGATGACAGAAAATTGCAGAGATTGGGCCGAGAAACTACCATATGCTCTGTGGGGGTACAGAACATCAGTAAGGACAGCAACAAGGGCCACACCTTACTCTATGGTCTATGGAATGGAAGCAGTATTGCCGGTAGAAGTGGAGATACAGTCTATGAGGGTATTAACAGAGGCAGAATTACCGTAACAGGATTGGGCCGCACAGAGGTTTGATCAGTTAACACTATTGGATGAGAAGAGGACGAAGTCTTTGTATCACATGCAGTTGTATCAGAAGAGACTAGCCCGGGCATTCAACAAGAAAGTACGTCCCACCAAGATCAGAAATGGTGATTTGGTACTTAAGCAGTCGAGGCCGTCGACGACAGATCCAAGAGGAAAATTCAGACCTAACTGGGAAGGACCTTACATAGTGCAGAAGGTAATAGGAAATAGAGCAGTGAAGCTATCAGACTTGGAGGGGAACGAGTTCACCGAGCCGATCAACGTAGACAGATTGAAGCAATACTTTGCCTGAGGGAGAGAAGACCGAGCAGTCACCACGAGAATTAGCAGAAGACCTAACCCAACGGAACAAGAAAATCATTCATGCATACACGTAACATTGCATTCTCTTTGTGTTTGTTTTCGTTTTGTGTTCGCAGGTTCGAAGAAAGGAGAAAGCGGCAGAAATGAGCCAAGCAGCGTCAGCGCAATTTCAGTTTTGCGATGAGTCCCAAGGGGCGAGGCCCATATCAGCTTGGGGGCGAAGCCCATATCATGTCAGTTCGAGGGCGAGGTCCTATAGTCAGCGGTTTAGGTCGAGGTGCCAAGGGTCGAGGTGCCCCCGTTGTCAGTTGTAGTTCCGGGTCGAGGTGCCAGGGTGCGAGGTCCCCAGGACCCACTACTCATCAGTTGAGGGGTGAGGTCCCTATAGTCAGCGCGGTGTTGGGTCGAGGTGCCCAGGGTCGAGGTGCCCCTGTTGTCAGTTGTAGTTCCGGGTCGAGGTGACCAGGGTCGAGGTACCCACTACATCATCAGTTCGAGGGCGAGGTCCCTATAGTCAACGGTATTGGGTCGAGGTGCCTAGGGTCGAGGTGCCCCCGTTGTCGGTTGCAGTTATTGGGATGTGTCCCAGGATCGAGGTCCACTTGCAGCACCAACTCAGCTCGAGGCATCAGAAGAGCCAGGTAAGTGAAAATGCATTGCATAACTTTGATAGGATTGTTCAAAGTCACACACTGCATAAGTCCCATCAAAGTGGGGGCGCGACTGTAGGCATTGCATTTTTGCATGTGAAACCCGATGATGAGTCTCAGTTGGGGCACTACCTTGTTAGCTAAGATATTGTGGGAAACGGAGGTCGGAAGGGGAAATTCAGAATAAGTACGTCATCAAGTTTATTCACAAGCTCACTGTCTTCGTTAGTGCTGCGTTCGTTACTTCGTTCGAACGTCAGGCAGATTGCGGACGTTCGTGTGGCGTTCGAATTGGCGTTCGAACGGCGTCGGTGTTTCTGGTTTTGCTGCTACCTCGCACCCCAGCCCAATTAGCTCCCCAAAGCCCATAAAACAACTCCCAATTTAATTAAATTAAACATTAAATATTAAATAAAATATTAAACATTTACCAATTAAATAAAATACAAAATATAATCATACCTAATGAAGATAAATCAAATATATTACTTCCTAACTAAACAAATCACATACTAAATTAAAAAGATGTCGTCATGCCTAATTAAAATCAATCATAACAATTTAAAGATATTGACTTCCTATTTTAGCCAAGATTTGTCCCCCCTCAATCTAATCTTCCTTGTTGAATACCAAATCAAATCCTCATTTTAATGCCAAAATCCCTTCCTTGTGAGACAAGGTGAAGCCCTAGCCTTTCTCTATATAAACCACACCTCTCCAAGGCATTCACCCTCCTAGTTGACGCCCATCACAGAAATAAAAGAAGAGAAGAATTTCCAACCCCCTCTCAAAACCGTCTATTCACGCCAATCACAAGAATAAGTAACAAAAAAATTCTTTTCATCTCCTCCATTCCATAGCCGAACACATCACCCTCCTTAACCCCTCCGTAACCGAAAATAACAAGCCTTTATATCTTCCTAAAGCCACCGAAACCAACCCTATACAGCAGCCCTCCATCACCAAAAATTATAACCAAAAACCGAACTGCAGTGAACATAAAACTGCATTGTTTTACACGCCCAAACAACAGTAATTTAACCCTAAAACAGCAGTAAAACACACTAAAACATTCCCTAAAAACCTTAAAGTATTAACATAAAAACTGCATCCATAATTCTTAAAATAAATCACACAAGACTACACTAAAAACTCACACAAAAAACTCGGAACAGTCCGTTGAAACGTCAAAACAGGTGACCTGAACATGGAGCAGCAAAACAGAGGCCGAACGGTAGCAGAACGGAGTCCGAACAGCAAGCAAAACAGCAAAGCAGTGAGCTAGGATGCTAAACCAGTGAACCGGAGAAGTTGATGAGCTGTACCCTTCTGACGTCCGTGAAACGCAAGCCTGAAAGTTGGCAAAAAGGTTAGACCTGAGGGTATCTTTCACACTCGTTTTTTTTGTATTATTTATTAAATATTGCTTGCGTGATTGTCATGTTGAAATGCATGTTGTGGCTCTTGAGTAGATAAATATGCATGAATTATTAGATGTTGTATGTTGTGGCTGTGGGATAAAATGAGAGATGTGTAAACTCTCGCGGTATATCGGATGGAAACCCGGACATAAATTTCATAGCCGATTCCGAATGGACGGTAATATGATATGTACTCGGGACACAACTCCACGTACCGCTTGAGTAAACGGCACCCTCTTTTGTTTTGTGTTGCTTTGGTTTATTTATTTTTCGTCACTTGAATTCTGTATGTTGCTTATTTATGCATGATTCAAACGAGCGCATGGGCTTAGTAAGTGGAATGAAAGATCCCCTATGGGGAGGGGTTAAAGCCCTTTACCACGATGTTTTGCTGCGCCGGTTGATGTGTGTTCGGTTGAATGCAAGATACGTTCAATCGGACATACTAAGTCAGATATTATTGTGTTTAATTCTTTGTATGCATGACTCAATCGAGCGCATGGGCTTAGTAAGTGGACTGAAAGATCCCCTATGGGGAGGGGTTAAAGCCCTTTACCACGATGCTTTGCCACGCCGGTTGATATGTGTTCGGTTGGATGTAAGATGTGTTCAATCGGGCATACTTAGTTTGATATGATTGTCTTTATGTTTTTATGCATGGTTCAATCAAGTGCATGGGCTTAGTAAGTAGAATGAAAGATCCCCTATGGGGAGGGGTTAAAGCCCTTTACCACGATGCTTTGCCGCGCGGTTGTTGAGTGTGTTCGGTTGGATGTAAGAGTGTTCAATCGGGCATACTTAGTTTGATGTGATTGTCTTTATGTTTGTATGCATGATGCGATCGAGCGCATGGCTTACTTAGTAAGTGCGATGAGAGGTCCTCTAATTGAAGAGGTTAAAATCCTTACCACGATGCTTCGCCACGCCTCGCATTGTACTATTCGCCATCTATGTATTGCGTCCCATTTCATGCACCAGGTCTGTTCCCGTTCGAACGCGTTTACGAACGCAACTCGAACGCGCAAGCATTTTGCCTTATCATGCATCAGGTCCCATTTCCGTTCGAACGTGTTCACGAACGCCATACGAACGTGTGTATTCTGTTTCATTTCCATTCGAACGCGTTCACAAACGCCATACGAACGTGAGCATTCTGTTTCATTTCCGTTCGAACGCGTTTACGAACGCTACTCGAACGAGAACCTTCTATTTACCGTTCGAACGCGTCTACGAACGCTGCACGAACGCCCACGGTAAACAGATCCTCTTGCATCACATTACGACATGTCCATCTTAGCACATAGTTACCCTTTTTTACATTATGCATTGGTATTACCTCTCTAGTTGTCTATTTCTGTTATGCGCTTAAATATCTTTCCTTAATATGCATGCTAGTAAGAATGCTATTTGTTTGCATTTCTGTGTCCACCAATGCGTTCATTAACTTGTATGCTTGCCGTATGATAATCCTTATGTATGCAAATTGAGACATAGATTACATGCAAATAGGCTGTATGCAAATTCGAATATGTGTTACATATAAATTTAGATGAACTTGTTGATGTATGTATGTGGATTTAGAAGCATGATATTCTTAGAAATAAGTGTTACTTAAGCCTGATTAAATTATTATGTAAATCCTTTCATTACAAGTGGCATAAGTAAGGGACCGTTCCGAACGCAACGGTTTGAGGTCTTCCCTTGCGAGGGGTGAGTGCGGCCTTAAATCTTTGTCCCGGTTCACACTGGATGGCGACTCCATTATTCTCCGGTTTAGTCCCCCGTGGCTATTCCGTACTCCCGACCGGGCCGCGAGCCCGGGACAGCATGCGTCGCCCCAGTTCCTGTGTTCCCACAACAAGGCTCATCAATATTTTGCTCAAAATTATAAGACTTGATCGTTGTATCAAATCTTATATTCCAAGATCGAGATGCCTGCTTGAGTCTATAAATGGACCTTTGCAGCTTGCAAACTTTTTGCTCTTGACCTTGGGCGGTGAACCCTTCTGGTTGTATCATATAGATACTTTCATCAAGATTGCCATTCAAGAATGCAGTCTTGACGTCCATTTGCCAGATTTCATAGTCATAATATGCGGCTATGGATAGAAGAGTGCGGATGGATTTTAGCATAGCTACTGGCGAGAAAGTTTCCTCATAGTCAACTCCATCTTTCTGGGTATAACCATTGGCCACTAGTCTAGCTTTGAAGGTCTGTACCTTCCCATCTGATCCCCTCTTCCTCTTGTAGATCCACTTGCAACCTATGGGCTTCACTCCATCAGGTTGGTCTACAAGTTCCCAGACTGAGTTGGAGTACATCGACTCCATCTCCAGGTCCATGGCTTTGAGCCATTCTTCTTTGTCAGGATCATCCATTTCATTACTGTAGGTCAATGGATCATCTACACCATCGCTGGAGGCGACAACTTGTGCCTCTCCAACCCCTAAGTAGCGATCAGGTTGTCGTACAACCCTCCCACTACGTCTGGGTGGTAGATCATTCTGACTTGGAAGTATCTGACTATCAGATGTCGAAGGTGCTATGTATTTGTCAACTTTTGTTGACGATGGCGCGCTGGTCGAACCAGTAAGTAACTCCTCGAGTAACATTTTACTACGAGGTTTGAACTCCCTCATATAGTCCTCCTCTAGAAACGTAGCATTTGTCGATACAAATACTTTGTTATCATCGGGACTGTAGAAGAATCCTCCCCTAGTTTCCTTCGGGTAGCCTACAAATAGGCACACCTGAGAACGTGGTTCCAACTTTGTAGTCTTATTCTTCAGCACATGTGCTGGACACCCCCATATGAGGAAATGTCGTAAACTAGCTTTATGACCATTCCACAACTCTAAGGGAGTCTTAGGAACAGACTTAGATGGAACTATATTAAGGATATACATTGCGGTTTGCAGTGCATATCCCCAGAATGAACTAGGTAGTGAGCTATAACTAAACATAGATCTTATCATGTCGAGTAGGGTTCGATTTCTCCTTTCTGCAACACCATTTTGTTGTGGTGTTCCAGGTGCTGTGAGCTGGGATATTATCCCGTGCTCAACTAAGAATTCCTCGAAGTCTCTGTCGAGGTATTCTCCTCCACGATCCGATCGTAGAGTTTTGATTGTCTTACCTAATTGGTTCTCAACCTCAGCACGATACTCTTTGAACTTTTCAAATGTATCTGATTTGTGATGCATTAGGTAGACATACCCATATCTTGAATAGTCGTCAATGAATGTGACGAAGTATTCATAACCACCTCGGGCTTTTACATTCATCGGTCCGCAAACGTCCGAATGTATTAGCTTTAGTGGTTGATTGGCTCTTATACCTTTTCCAGAAAAAGGTCTCTTGGTAATTTTTCCTTCTAGACAGGACTCACAAACTGGTAAAGTCCCGAGCTTTAACTGGTTTAAGGCTCCGTCCTTTATCAATTTATTTATTCGGTCAAGGTTGATGTGACCAAGTCTAAGATGCCATAGATTTGTGTCATCGTGAGAAATCTTTTGCCGTTTCGTTTTTGGTTTTTCAACCTTAAACATTTCAGTGTTGAGCAGTGACTTATGCGTTAACGGTCTTAACACCTACAAGTTATTTTTTGAGTTTCCTGTGCATATAGTCAATCCATTTCTACCAATAATAACCAAATTGCTATTAAAAGAAATAGAATAACCATCATCCATAAGTCTAGAAACAGAAATCAGATTCCCGCGGAAACCAGGAATGAATAACACATCGTTCAAATTTAAATAACTATTATTAATAAAACTTAAACTAGAAACTCCCACTGCTCTTGCTGAAACGGCATCCCTTGTCCCGACTCTCATGGTGTAGTCACCTTCAGCAAGGTCCCTCCATGAATCAAGTAGCTGTAAAGAAGAACAAACATGGTTAGTGGCCCCGGAATCAATAATCCAAGCGGATTTGTCATCCTCCACCAATAGAGATTCAATAACGAGTAAATCATATTTACCTGTTTCTTTTTTCTCCTTTAGCTCAACAAGGTATTTAGGACAGTTCCTTTTCCAATGCCCATTCTTGTCGCAATGGAAACATTTTCCTTTGGGCTTGGAATCCTTGGAGCCTTTCTTGTTCTGCTTTTTCATGGCTTTACCTTTAGCCTTTCCAGTGCCTTTCTTCTTATTCTTTGCAGATTTAGAAGATTCGGCAACATTTGCCTCTGCACTGGATTTACGAGGATCCACCAGCATGGAATCGTAATGGGTGAGCTCATTTAGCAGTTGGGTCAAATTAAAAGTCAACTTGTTCATAACATAGTTGCTCCTAAACTGCAAGAAACTCTTCGGAAGAGTTTCCATGATCATGGTCACCTGGCTACGCTCGTCAATACGAGCTCCATGGGTTTCAGCAGTATTGAGATAAGTCATCATCCTTAAGACATGCTCTCGGACTGATGTCCATTCCTTCATCCTAGCAGTCATCGCTGAGACCATGGCCTCATGGCGTTGACGCTCCGAAGGCTGCCCAAACATGCCCTGCAATGACTCCATCATCTGTGATGCTAGAGCCATAGGTTCATACTTTGTAGCAAGAACCTCAGACATCCCTGCTAGCAAGTAGCAGCGGGCTTTCTCATTTGCTGCGACCCATTTCTGATAGGTATCGCGCACAACTTGGCCAGCATTTCTGGCTGGCTCAGGAGGACGTTCCTCCGTCAGGACAAACTTTAAGTCTTCACAGACCAAGATAGCGTTCATGTTACTTTTCCATTTTACATAATTTTCTCCGGTCAACTTATCATTTGAGAGAATGGAAATAATTGGAGAAACCATGATGGCTGAAAAATAAATAATTTATTTAACATTCATTCATCGCATATTAAAATCAACAAATAATTTTGGCATAAAATTAAACATGATGCATGAACCATGAATAATAAATAAGAAACCTAAAAGAATTACTATGCCACGGAGATCCATCATCCCACAAGTAAGTGCCGCCGTAGGGTAGGTCAAGTACTCGCATAATGGATTGAGACAATCTCAGCTGTTTTAATATATGCGGGAATAACTCTTATTCCTATATTAAACAACTACTGTTTTATTTGATCAAGGAATTTCATTAACAGTTAATTATTCCTTTGTGAGTGTAACCCGCCGTTTCGGGATTCTTTGACTTAACGAGTGAAGTGCCGCCGTAGGGTAGGTCAGTTCACAAGATACATCTAGAATCTCTATCCTTTCGGAACCCAAACTTGATATTGACCCAAAATGGACACCATCCGTAGGGGGACGAAAACAAAGCCGTCTCGAGGCGCCTTTTGAATCTCACGTTTTTGGACTAACAACGGAGATCGTGGGATGTACTGTCGTATATCCCTCTCCCACTCACTATTTTAAATATTAAGGTTTCTATCTAAAATATCTAATATTTTATTTTAACTAGTGTGAATAAACTTATGGCGGCTAAATCATAATTGTTATTTACACTAGTTTGTCATAAGTGAGCTAATCAATTTTAACTATTAAAATTGTGTCACTAATATTCTATTAGTCTCTACTAACGGTTTTACTCTATTAAACTAATTTAATTAGAGTGGTATAAGTAAGCTACAATATTTCCGTCCATACGGAATCGGCTATGGAATTTATATCCGGGTTTCCATCCTATATACCAATGGAATTTATTATGCACCAATTAAGTCCAATATATTAGAATTCAAGTTTTAGACACTTATTCCCATTAATCTAATTAATGATTTCAATGCATATCATTTTCTAACTTAAACATTTTAAATTACATAAAATCATAATTTTATGTCTATAATGATAATGCATCTATGACATGTTATGGCAAGTAAAATGCACGAGTGGGCACCCTAGGCTATATGACATGTTATTCAAACAATTCGAAATAAACATACATATAACATAATAAAAAATTATTTTGCATTGACCGGGCTCTTATTTTTTCTATACTAATCTAATTAGTACAAAGGATTCACCAAGGCATTCATTGGCCTTCAAATCCGCTCCAAAGTGTGTTGGCTCTCTTTGCGACTTCGGTGCTCCAAATTACAAAGAATTGAAACTTTACATTGAAAATTAAAATTACAACAAATATTAACAATGGCCTTATGGCCTTACATCCCAAAACCAAAACCAACTACAAAAATAAGAGCCAGAAAAATTACGACCAATGCAAAATCCATTCATCACACGAAATAACAAAACCATTCATCACATGAATATCACAATGTGCCCACTCATCTAAACATGCATATCATATTTATAACTCATATAAACATATTAAAACATAAACTTTAAATGAAAAAGTGAAGGGTTAAGAGCACTTTTCAACCTCGCTCTTGATGCCAATTGTAGGAAACGCTTTCCCTCGCGCAGCGGAAGCGATTAGGCTCACTGATCGAACTTGAAATTTTTTTTATGCTCTTCCCTTTGCTTGCCCGAACCACAGGACAAAATCTCAGCTCCGAAATATCCCCGAAACAGTCCCCGAACAGCCATTGAACTGCAGTGAAATAACGGACTGTTTTGGACACGTTATGGGCGCGAACTGCACCCAGTTTCAGGTCTGATTTGCGCCACTCATTGCTCAATTTCAGATCTGATTTTTCTCCAAAAATCAATCCTAACACAGCCCTAAAATTATCCTAAAGTGTTTCCCAAAATCCCGAATGAAAACCAAACAAAACGGAGCTCCCTGAGAACTTGTATCTGCGCAAATTGCAGGGATTTCAGGGGCTGGTTGCCGTGACTTGTGTTAAGTATTTGGGGATGTTTTCCAACGTCACGAGGTCTTCCGAACTATGTCTCGACACTAATAGAGGGTAGTGTGGGCTACACTCACACATTAATCTCTAAACGGTTTAGAGAATAATCACACACATCGAAAAGAATTCTCAACTCTTGAGAGCTTGGAGAAGGAGATGGAGGCTAGGGTTTCTAATGACTTGTGTATTAAAAATAAATCATAATTTATCTTTTATACTTATGGTTAATTTGTTTCATAAAACAAATCAACAACTAGTCTCCCAATCTCTATGGAATTCGGCCAATGGGTATATTATCCTTGTTTGATTTTTGCTTCCAAAAATAAACAAATCCTACTCCATTTGGACTCTTAATTTTCGGCCATGGTAGGGTAATAAGGATTTGATTTTTGTTTCTTAAACAAACAAATCCTATTCCTAATAAAAGACTAGGAATTCGGCCAAGGAGGGGTTTTAATTATGATTTGATTTTGTTCCCAACAAACAAATCTTATTCCTTATCCAATAAGGAATCCTACCTTGGTAATAATTCTTAGCCTTATTAAATTATCATATATAATTTAATATTCTAATTTAATAATTATCATATATAATTATTAATACTTTATATTAACTTTTAATATAAAGTCTCATGTGTGATATAATTATTATTAATCATATTAATAATATTAATTCCTTTTGTGAGTATATAATTGGACCGTCCAATTATATTAGCTCCGCTATAGTAAATCGAGCTAGCACGGGGACCAAGTGGACCTACGGTTCTGAGCTCCAATAATCTCGAAATATTAATTAAGCTCTTAATTAAATATTCTGAATTATTAACTCCGGGTTATTCCACTAAAAACCCGAAGTTGCACTCTCGTTGCCATAGATGAAATATTAAGCCGAACCAAGTCGGTGTCCACCGATATAGTCATTGCATACGAATTGATCCTTCACGAATATCTCGTAATTAGAGCCGGGTCATATTGTCCGTTATACCCTTCTAATTATTTTTTCTTAAGTACCATTGATTCTCTAATGAACGATTTATTCACAACTGTTATGAATATTAATCTTTCTATTCGTAATAGAAAACTTGAGTGCTCAAACCGTTCAAGTACCGAATCAACCCTTAAGAGAGATACTCATCTACTTCTCGTAAGAAGGAGTGAATTCCATGTCTATGTAAAACGTCCCAGCTACATAACAAACTATGCCCCCAAAATACGTAGTTATTGGTTGGGATTGCAACACCAACCTCACCTTTGTAAATCAAAGGACACAACCCATTATGCAGGAGTTCGTAGTATACTCAGGATTAAGATCAATCCATATATGACCATCAAGTAGATCGAAATGACTTTCTTTATTTAACGGATATTATAAGAATGTCATTTCTATCTAGGCCCAGTCCTAATGATCACATCATATAAGGTGCCTCCATTCTCATGTCTCTACATGACGAGATCCGGATTAAGATCGTCATTCAAATATAGAATGGACAGCAGCTATAGATAAACCACAACAAAAAGTACCCGGTTTGTTTGCTCTCTATGGACTATTTAAGATTAATAACTTCAGTCTTTAATCCTCTGGTGCATGACGTTCATACACCAAGTCTGAAGGTACATAAGTAATCTACGGTATTTATGAAGATATACAATATGCGATATTGAACAAACAATTAGATAAATGAATAATGCATCCTTTTATTTCTAAACACATGAAGCCGTTTACATCACATGTAACTCTAGGGCATACATCCCAACAATAACTTCGGTGTCCATCGATATAGTCATTACATATGGATATAGCTCTTCACGAATATTTCATAAATAGAGCCGGGTCAAAAGTCCGTTAAACCCCTCTAAATATTTTATCTCTTAAGCACCATTGATTCTATAATGAACAATTATGAATATAAAACTTTACATTTGTAATAGAAAAGTTGAGCGCTCAAATTGTTCACGTCCCGAATCAACTCTTAAAAGATATATTCTTCTACTTCTCGTAAGAATGAGTGAATTTCATATC
Organism: Zanthoxylum bungeanum; assembly: GCA_019454045.1. Taxonomy (NCBI): domain Eukaryota; kingdom Viridiplantae; phylum Streptophyta; class Magnoliopsida; order Sapindales; family Rutaceae; genus Zanthoxylum; species Zanthoxylum bungeanum. The sequence goes on from SKCR01028050.1 coordinate 27,904, forward strand.
TATGTAGAACGTTCTCAGCTACACACCAAACAATATCCCCAAAATATGTAATTATTGGCTAAGAATGCAACACCAACCTCACCATAGTAAATCAAAGGACATAACCTGTCATGTAGGAGTTCGTAATACACTCAAGATTAAGATAGAATCCATATATGACCATCTATTAGATAAAATGAATTTCTTCGATTAACGGAAATTAAAAGAAATTCATATTTATCTGAGTCCAATCCTATATGATCTCATCATACTGTTAGGGTTAGTGCTCAGAGTGTCAATCTAGATCGTATTTATGTCCGATTCATAAATACAAACAATTCCTTTTTCCATTAATTATTTAAAGGTAGCACCTCTTGTCTTTTATATACATATTCGATCTATTTACGATTAGATATATAATTATGATTAGATTGAAACTAAATCTGATTTAGTGATACGTGTATATTAGACAAAGACCTTAGGATTTACAATGTAGTGCGCATTTACAACATAGTTTGTAATTGACATTGGGAAGCGTCACTATAAGTTGTATATCCTTAAATAAAGTTCCTGGTCAAGATTTACTAACACGGGTTGGTTAGTAAAATCCGCTGAGACCAGTACATGTCGTATATCGTGACTTGGTTTGATGGTTTATCCCAATGAACCATGAGTCTCGGGAGACTCGTATAGACATGTAGGTGTTTATTTGTGATCGGCGTAATCACACGCGTATAACGCAAGCGCACGTATCGTTCAAGTAGTATAAATGTATCGATCCCAAGAGGACTTAATACATAAGCTATTAATTTATGAAGCCAAATGTTTACGAGTATCTAATAGATTGGTTGTTTGATTGGATGATGACTTTAAACTAAAGACGAATAAATAAAACAGTGCAAAAGTAAATTAAGGGAAAATTCAATATTAAGAAACTATCTAGGGTTGTGAATCCTTCCAATATCTTTTTAAAGATGAAGTAGTTATCTCATGTTTGTGTAATATATTGGTTTACTAACCTGGAACACGAAATTATGCAAAAACCTTTGTCGATGGTCAGATGCAAATACCTAGTGTAACCCAATTAATCATATGTCTATGTCAACCAAGTACCTGAATTCATTAAGATTAAGTTCCAATTGTGGCTACCCCCGCTCGACCGGTATATGTCTATCCCGTAAGAAAATCTATTAACGGGTTATCTATCCTCAAGGAAGATCGTAGGCTATTAAGTCTAAGGCTGAAACCTAAAATTCATTCGTCCAATTTATTTTAAGTTTACCATATCAATCTTATTATGGCCAGTTAATAAGAAGCATTAAGCTTAAGACTTAATAAATAAACCTTTATATTACCCAAGACATGAAATAACTCCTTATAAACTGGGGATATTGGAATTCATCACAACCCCAAATAACTGGTTTAGTTACGACACATAACTAAGGCTAGTAAAAGCTTAAATGAAGTAAATGACATAAAGTAAGTAAATGCTGGAAATTAAAAACGTAAATAAAACAATAAAGAAAATATTGGGGGTTAGAATATCTACTTTTATTACTTCTATTTTAGATATCTCCCTTATTATAATATATTAATTTTGCGTGATAATTACCAACCGACCATATAGGCGGTATCCCGATTAAGTCAAATTTAAGATTAATTCCAACCGACCATAATGGTGGTATCCAATTTAGTCAGGTTAAAACCAATTTTAAGATTAAGTCCAACCGACCAAAAATGCGGTATCCAATTAAGTCAGGTTTTAAATAGTTTATATATTATAATTAAGGGAGATTAATCTAAATATTAATAATAAAAGCTTAACATTTCACCCCAACAGAGGGGAGTTACCTCCTCATGCTGAACTGTAAAAAAAGACTGAAAAGAAAGTATTATTGCGAAAAGTAAATAAAATTAAATACTAAAAGCTGTAAATAAACAAACGAGATACAATATTCTTAGTATTCTTAAGGAATTCCTTAGAAGAAAGTATGAATTTACAAATGAAATTCGGCCTCAATTTATAGGGAAAATTTGGCCTCACGCGTCGGGACGCGCCGTTGATTGTTGACATGTTGCACGACTTTTACGGAGATGGTGACACGTGGCGTTGGCAGAATTTTTAACTGAATTATTGGCTTGGTGTCGCGACGTGTAAGGGTCTGCACGTCACGATGCTGACGTCATCAATGACGTGTTCTATCGGTAGCATGTGATGGTGACACGTGGTATGCGCACGTTAGCAGAACTGCTGTGATGTTGACACGTGGCAGGCGCACTTTAACAAGTGCGCATGTTTCAAACTTCTCTGATTGTGACACGTGTCTGGCGCACATTAGCAGTGCATGATAGCAGGCGGCGCATTTTAGCATGGCGTATTTTAGCAAACGGCTCATTTTAGTAGGAAATTTACATTTTGCCCTTTTTGTCTGTTTTCCACTGTTTTGGCCCCGAATTGCCTCAAGAGAGTCCTGTTATTTTATGTATCTACAAAATAACACAAAACACATTAAAATATTTACAAATCTCAAGAAACTATGCAATATATTAAGTCAAATGAGTGGGATTTAGTGATCTATTTACCACTCATCACACCCCCAAACCTAACATTTTGCTAGTCCTTGAGCAAAACAATAAAATAACATAACATAAACATCTTTAAAATAAAATTAAACTAAGCCACTTTCATAGGGATCACGGTTGTATTTAGCGGATGCAACAAGCCTTTAAACCCCTAGGTGTCCCCAATGGACGAGTTGTTGTCTCGTGAGGGCTTACAACAATGATACCCACAAACGTCAATCTAATGCACACAAAAGCAAAAAGATAATAAAACTAATGCACACAAAAGAAAAAAAAACAAGAGAAAATAGAATAAACAAGTTAGTAACTAAACAGGTAAAACATCTTTTCCAAGTTAAGAGTTGTTTTCTTTCTTTCTAAATTACCAAATAAGTAAATTCTCCGATTATTTTTACGATTCTCCATATACACATCTAACAAAGTATTAATCAAATCATTGTGCCCACAATATTCATAAGTGTAGGTGAAAAGAGAGTAATATTTTTGTCCTAAAGTTATATCAGAATTCACACTTTTTTTAGCAATGGAATATTTTTCTGATTTTTCCAATTTTTTTTTAATTTATATACAATATCTTCCATCTATGTAGCGAGCTTTGTGTCAGTGACTCCCAAACCAGTTGGCTTTAGGGCACTAGGTGTTAAGACACCCTTAAAGACTTAATTACTCGGATTTCAGATATATATATATATATATTTATAACATCTTCAATCCATGTAGCGAGCTTTGGGTCAGTGACTCCTAAACCAGTTGGTTTTAGGGCACTAGGTGTTAAAACACCCCTACGGACTTAATTACTCGGATCTTAGATGCCATTTTTTTATCCCATCGTTTTCTTAGATGCTTCCTCCAATTAAACTAGAGCAGTGAATGTTATAAACTTTTCAATTACATCTCATGTCTGTATGTTACCATGCATGTTGATAATACCTGTCAACTGAGCATATGAAGATTCATTTTAGTCAGTTTTATGGAGAATTCACAAATTAAATAATTCAAAAGGAAATAAATAAAAATTAACTTGTTACGAAATAAGTTGAGATGCGTCTCAGTAATGTAAATTCCTTACACAACTATCTCACACCAATTTCACCAGATTAGTCATGTTAAAAACACAAAAACACAAAGTATTTTTTAAATTTTTATAATTTTTTTTGAATGTTTGAAATTTTTTGACTAAATATCAAATTAAAATAACACAATGAAAACAAGATACTAGTCAACTATTCCCCTCCCCCAAACCTAAATGAGACATTGTCCCCAATGTCTTAAAAAGCAGAAGATGAGTTTAGAAGATAGTACCTAGTTAGCTGAAATTCTACATCTAAAAATATCAATTAATGGTTAAGATCCAGATTTATCTGACGCTTTTTACCACGATCATTATCAGACCAGTTTATCTTGGAAATGATAGGGTCAATTTGTGGTTCAAAGGCTAAAATTTGGTCAATTAAATCTTGTGCAGTTCTGGCAGTAAAGAGGAGATCTTTCACGGGTTTTGACACGAACTATTTCTTCGGGCATCATCAAGAAACACACAAAGAAAATCATAAAATCCATCAGCGTTAAACAGTCCAATAGGTTTCTGGTGTATGTTCAAGTTCGCCCAAGATAATATTGTAAAAATTTCCTCTATTGTACTTAAGCCACCTGGCAAAGTAATAAAAACATCAGCACGATTAATCATTTCCACCAGTCGTTCAGACATACCTAGCACGATAAGTTTCTCTCCGTTTGATGGTCCTATAAGATTTGCTTCCGCCAAGGGTTTTGGGATGATTCCCAAGACTTGACTACATTCTTCCTGTACAACCCTTGAAACAATCCACATTAGTCTAAGATTGTCACCGTCATATACTAGGTGCATATTCCTTTCAGCTATGACTCTCCCCAATTCCTGTGCTGCCTCAAAAAACTCTGGTTTAGAACCAATACTTGTACCGTAAAACACACATATGTTTACAACTCATCTTCTTGAAGTTGCTTCCATTATTATTTCTCAACGCTGGACGTCTTCAAGAGTGCAATGATGAGTTGAATTTATACACCTTAAAAAGAATGAGTAATAATAGCACTAGTACCATTTTTTTTGGAAAAGTTTACAAGTATATTCCAAAAGTTGTGTTTTGTACAATTGTACAAGGGGCATCCCCCAGGAGAGTGCTAAAAAGCACGTACAAGAACCAAAAGTTCGAATAAGGCCAAATACACAGCCCAAGAAACAAGAATTACAAACAAACAAATGAAGGTAATATCACGGCCCATAACCAAGCAACTGCCACTATAGCGCATCTCATGATTGTGTGCTCATAACAGACTTGAGCCCAATAAAATCAGCCCAAAACAAAGCCTTCTTTGCATGCATGCGATAGATCACGTACACTCACAAGCCCAAGCAGTTCAAAATCAAAGCATTTCCGATTCGGCCCAAAACACAAAAGCCCACACCTTAATGCCCGTCCACACGCATAAGCAAGTCATTTATTTCATCATGAAGCCAACTCACGGACCAGACACATTCCATTTCGGAAACCACAACAGCCCAAACCTGTATATGAACCGAAAACTATCCAACACTACATTCCTTCACTCAGCCCAAAGGAACGAGCCCAATATTAGCGCCAAAAAGGCCTTAACGAAGGCAAACCACCTTCTATAACCCAGCTTCCACGTACAACCAGTCCAACAAGCGTCAACACCAACCCACGTATAAGAGATCTCACCAGTCCAAGTGAAGGCAACACCACAAGGTCCACAAGGTCAGACGCTGGTCAAAAGAAGCCCACATGTCAATTGTAATAAAATACAACTGGAAAAAAGTCCCACATCGATGATTACAAGTAGGGGCTACCAAAGCAAGAGAAAAAGTTGTATCCCACATCGCCCAAGAAACAAACACACCGAGACAGGAGCAAAAAAAAACCCTTAATCCAGAAGCAGTATCTGAACTAGGGAGATCAATAGCACTAGTACCTACCAGATGACAATTATTAACTAAACAGTAAAATATATCGTGAAAGTCAAAAAGTCTGGATCCTGTCGGAGAAAATAAAAGAAAATAACAAAACAAATCACAATTATTAGTTAAAGACAAAGAAAATAAGATTTATAAGAAGTAACGGCTTCAATGACGTCTATGCGTTAGTGACAAGCTTCCCATCCAATTTTCTTATAAATTGGCAAACATGGCCTTTTAGAGTCAGATTCCTGAGACTTAAATGTTGTCTTTCCTTTTCGGAAATGTGTATATAACATTTGAATTACATGATGCACATATCCTTTGGATTGCGTCCCAAGAGTCTTAGATATGTCATCCAAAGACTCCTTACTCAAGCCATCCCTAATGAATTTAATTTTATCTTCACGGTTATCAGACACCATTCCTAAAGAACGACAATGCGTATTACATATCATGCGTGCACATTTATAGTAAACACCCATTCTTTTAGCTTTTCTCTTTTTAGAAAAAGTGATTCTTCCTAAACCAGTCAGATGTGAGATAAAAGAGTCAGATGACTCACCTGCCAATCGGACCCGTGCTTCAATAATCCAACGAATATCATTAGGAATACCTTTGATCATCAGAATTCTCATCCGTTCCATGCGAGCTTTGTAGACTTTCATTAGATATTTTTTAGGGAGAGAAAGAAATTGCTTGTGAAGATTTACGATAACGTCTTCCATCCTGAAATGTGACTTACCTACAAAATTAAACACATAAAAATAAAACACACCAAATCATAATATATACACAAATTGCATGGGTTGCCTCCCAGCTAGCGCTAAGTTTAGCGTCGTTAGCTAAACATGACCGCCTGAACGTTAGGCTGGATCTGAAAGTGTGACACTTTATTTTTTTCGCTCAAACGATTCTCCCCAGTAGTGCTTAACACGATGACTGTTAACCTTGAATGTTTCATTGGTGTTGGGATCAAGTAACTCAACAGCTCCATATGGTAAAAGGAAAAGTTTCAACCTTGAATTATATAATAACACTTGCTGCCTCATGCCATTTCTTGGTATTTTCTTTGTATAATCTGACATTCTCATAAACCTGTAGGCGAAATTCCTCCAATTCGTTGAGTTGGTGGAGTCGATTTTCTTCTGTTGTTTGTGGATCAAGATTTAACTTCTTCAGTGCCCAGTACGCCTTGTGTTCAAGCTCAACTGGCTGATGGCACGCCTTCCCAAACACCATTCAATATGGGGACATACCAATGGGTGTTTTGTAAACTGTCCGGTAGGCCCATAGTGCGTCATCCAATTTTGTAGACCAGTCATTCCTTGTTGATCCAACGGTTCTTTCCAGGATTCTTTTGATCTCCCTTTTTGAAACTTCAACCTGTCCATTTGACTATGGATGGTAGGCAGTGGCAACTTTATGAGTAACTCCGTATTTGGATAGGAGTGCATCGAAGTATCTGTTGCAGAAATGTGTACCTCCATTACTGATAATTGCTCGAGGTGTTCCGAAGCGAGTGAAAATATTCTTTTTAAGGAACTTTATCACCACTTTTGAATCATTTGATGGAAATGCAATTGCTTCAACCCATTTGGAGACGTAGTCTACTGCAACTAGTATGTATAAGTTTCTGAATGATGGAACAAAGGATCCCATGAAATCAATCCCCCATACATCAAATATCTCCACTTCCAGAATGTTTTGCAAATGTCATTCATTTCTCCTCGAAATATTTCCCATTCTCTAGCACATGTCATATTGAAGAGAAAATAAGTAAGCATCTTTAAACAGAATGGGCCAGAACAAACCTGATTGTAGGACTTTGGCTGCAGTTTTATTTCCGCTGAAGTGTCCGCCGTATGGTGATGAATGACAAAGCTGCAAGACACCATTGACCTCCTCCTGTGGATCACAATGTCTCAGTAATTGATCAGCACAACATTTGAATAGGTACGGCTCATCCCAGACATAGTGTTTGACTTCTTTGAAGAACTTCTTTCATTGCTGATGTGTCCATTCCAACGGCCATTTTCCCAATACTATGTAATTGACATAGTCAGCATACCAAAGGACATCTTGCTGTTTCATGGCAAACAACTGTTCATCTGGAAAAGTTTCTTTGATTGTCAGTCTATTGCCAGCTGTTTCTCCATTCTCGAGCCTTGATAAGTGATCTGCCACTTGGTTTTCTGTCTCTCCTGTCTCGGATGGCCACATTAAATTCTTGCAGTAGAAGCACCCAACGGATCAATCTAGGTTTGGCATCTTTCTTCGTGATCAGATATTTGATTGTTGAATAATTTGTGTAGACCACCACTTTGGGACCCAGCAGATAGGAACGAAATTTATCAAAAGCGAACACAACTGTAAGCAACTCTTTTTTATTGGTTGTGTAGTTGAGTTGAGCTTCATTCAAAGATCTACTAGAGTAGTAAATGGTATGGAAAATATTTGCTTTGCGTTGTCCCAAAAATGCTCCTACAGTAAAATCACTAGCATCGCACATCACCTCAAATGGAATAGTCCAGTCTGGTGCTACTATGATAGTGGCATAGACCAGCTTCTGTTTCAAGATTTCAAAAGCTCTGTGGCATTCTTTGGTGAAGTTGAAAGACACATCTTTCTCCAGAAGATTGCACATAGGCTTAGCAATCTTTGAGAAGTCTTTGATAAATCTCCTGTAAAAGCCTGCATGTCCGAGAAAACTTCAAATCCCTTTGACTGATGTTGGTGGAGGTAGTTTTTCAATTGTCTCAATCTTTGCTTTGTGTACCTGGATTCCTTTTTGTGAGATCCGATGTCCCAGGACAATGCCTTCCTACACCATGAAGTGGCATTTCTCCCACTTGAATACCAGATTGGTATCTTCACACCTTTGTAATAGTTTTTCCAGATTTTACAAATAATGATCGAAAGAGTCTCCAAACACAGAGAAATCATCCATGAAAACCTTCATACTTTGTTCCAACATGTCTGAGAAGATGACCATCATGTAATGTTGAAATATGGCAGGAACATTACATAGTCCAAATGGTATTCTGCGGAAAGTAAAAGTACCATACAGACATGTAAAAGTGGTTTTCTCCTGATCTTCAGGGGCGATGGAAATCTGATTGTAATAGAATTCATATCCCGCCAATATGTCTAGCATCTGGTCAATGAATGGTAACGTGAAATGATCTTTCCTTGTTGCTTTGTTCAGCTTCCTATAGTCTATGCATACTCTCCATCCAGTCACCGTTCTTGTTGGAATTAGCTCGTTCTTTTCATTTGTGACTACAGTAATTCCTCATTTCTTTGGCACACACTGTATAGAACTCACCCACGTGCTGTCAGAAATAGGATAAATGATGCCAGCATCCAACCATTTGATAATTTCTTTCTTCACGACCTCCTTTATGATTAGATTTAGTCTCCGTTGATGTTCCACTCTGGGTTTGTACTCGTCGTTCATCAGAATCTTGTGCATGCAAAATGATTGACTAATGCCTCGAATGTCTGCTATAGTCCAGCCAATGGCTTTCTTGTGTTCTCGTAACACTCTCAGCAACTTATCTTCCTGCTCCAATGTTAGCGACGAAGAAATAATCACAGGTAAATCAGAAGAGTTTCCTAAGAATGCATACTTGAGATGGCTCGGAAGTAGCTTTAGCTCTAACTGCGGTGGTTCTTCAATTGATGGCTTGATTCGTTCTTTCTTTGATAGTTCCAAACTTTCCACCTGTGGTGTCGATTTGAAACGAAATGGTTTGTCAAGATAGTTGAAACATTCCAGAATTTCAGCATCTAGCTCGCTGTCAGTCATGTTGGTGATGCAAGCTTCAAGTTTATCCGTGGGAAATGGTAGTGCATTAGTATCCTAGATGATATTATCTACAACATCAATTCTGAAACATTCCTCATTTTCATCACTTAGAAATTTCATGGCTTTGAAAACTTTGAAGGTAACTTCTTGGTCCTGCACTTTCATGGTTAGTTCTTCTTTTTGTACATCAATAACAATTCGACCTGTAGCCAAGAATGGTCTCCCAAGAATGATAGGTACATTTTTATCTTCTTCCATGTCAAGGATAATAAAATCTGTTGGGAGAATGAGTTTGTCAACTTTGACCAGCACATCTTCAACTACTCCTATCAGAAATGCGAGCGTTCTATCAGCAAGTTGTAGAGAGACTGAGGTGGGCATTGCTTCTCCAATTTCCAGTTTCCTATAAATCAAAAAAAGCATCAAATTAACACTATCACTTAAATCACATAAAGCTTTACCGATGTAATGTTCTCCAATAGTGAATTGGACAGTGAAACTGTTAGGATCTTTCAACTTCGGGGAAAGTTTCCTCTGAATGATGGCGCTGCATTCTTCTGTCAATACTATTGTCTCGTAATCTCCCAATCTCCGCTTTCGTGACAAAATGTCTTTCATAAATTTGACAAAGCTGGGCATTTCTTCCAACGCTTCTGCAAATGGAATGTTGATATGCAGCTTTTTGAAGACTTCCAGGAATCGAGCAAACTGCTTGTCCAATTTACTTTTCTAGAGTCGCTGTGGAAAATGTGGAGGTGGAGTGAGTCTTTCTCGATCATTTTCCTTTGCTTCTTTTTCCTCCATCTATGGAACTGCTTCTTTTGGAACTTCCTCAATGGATGCCTTGATTCCAATATCTTTGTTGATTTCAGTACTGCTTTTCAAAGTAATGGCTTGACATTGCTTCTTCCCTTGGTTCCTTGGATTTGGTTATGTGTTTCTAGGAAGGTTACCTGGCGGTTTGTAACTCTGATCATTGGCCAGTTGTCCAATTTGATTTTCCAGTGCCTTAATAGAGGCTGATTGGCTTTGAAACATAGCATTATATGTTGCTTGTTGCTTTTTGAACATCTCTGCAATCCATTCTATTATATCTGGTTCTTTCTCATACTTCAGGCCTTTATTTTGTTGTTGGAATTCGGGTGGTGTATTGATATTTTGCCCTGAATTGTTGCGCGAAATTGGGATGATTCCTCCACCATGGGTTGTAGGTGTTGGAATATGGATGTTCCCCTGTCTGTTGAAATTATTGACATAATTCACCGATTCTTTATGTTGGTTTGCTTCTGATTCCGGTGCTCCTCCATATGGTGAACTTATGGATCCAGCATTAACCTTCATGTTAAGAGTTTTCAGATTTTTGCAAATCAGATCCAGGTTAGCATTTATTGATGTGTTGGCTCCAACTTCATAAATTCATGCGATCCGTTGGATCATGCTCCTTTCTGTTGGCCACGGTGAATTGTTGTTGGCCATTTCTTCAATTAAATCCCAGACTTGATCTTCTCCTTTTGTCATTAAAGATCCTCCAGCAGCAGCATCAATTGTGGTTCTCATTATTCCACAAAGTCCATTATAGAAGGTTTGGACTTGTAGCCATTTTGCAATCTCATGGTGAGAACATTTCCGGAGCAAATCCTTGTACCTTCCCAAGCTTCGCAGATGGACTCTGAGTTTTGTTGTACAAATGATGTGATGTCATTCCTTAATTTTGCAGTTCTGGCTAGTGGAAAATACTTTGCAAGGAATTTGGTGGCTTGAGTGTTTCAAGGTTTGATGGAACCTGCTGGTAGTTAATGTAGCCAAGCCTTAGCTATGTCTTTCAAGGAATATGGGAAAACACGCAGTCTCATTGCTTCTTCATCCGCTTGGTTGTAATTAAAAGTGCCGCAAACTTCCAGAAGTTCCTGATGTGGGCATTAGGATCTTCAGTTGCATTCCCCTCAAACTGAACTGACTGTTGTATCATCTGAATGCATGTTTTGATGTCACACGCATTTGCTGGTAAGAGAGGAAGTACAATACATGAATGAAGCCGTCAACCACCAGAATAGTTCTGTCTCGAATGGGAATTGGTGGTGAAACTTTCAAAGGTTCAAGTTCCATGTTGATCAGTGCTTCTTGGCCTACACGTCTTTCCCTTCTCAACTGTCTGATGGTTTTTTCAATCTCTGGGTCAAGCGGTCGGATTTCAAAGCTTCTGGTTCGTCTCATGTAGTGCCTGAGAATCTGAAACACAAGAAAACATAAATAATAAGTAAAAAAAATTAGATACAAGTAACGTATCTAACCTCAAAACTAATAGTGAAAGATAAATAAGTCCCCGGTAACGGCGCCAAAAACTTGACCGACGTAATCACACGCGTATAATGCAATCGCACGTATCGTTCAAATAGTATAAATGTATCGATCCCACGAGGACTTAATACCTAAGCAATTAATTTATGAAGCCAAATATTTACGAGTATCTAAGAGATTTGTTGTTTGATTGGATGGTGACTTTAAACTAAAGATGAATAAATAAAACAATGCGAAAGTAAATTAAGGGAAAATTCAATATTAATAAACTATCTAGGGTTGTGAATCCTTCCAATATCTTTTTAAAGATGAAGTAGTTATCTCATGTTTGTGTAATATTATGGTTTACTAATCTGGAACACGAAATTATGCAAAAGCCTCTGTCGATGGTCAGATGCAAATACCTAGTGTAACCCAATTAATCATATGTCTATGTCAATCAAGTTACATGAATTCATTAAGATTTAGATCCAATTGTGGCTACCCCCGCCAGACAGGTATATGTCTATCCTGTAAGAAAATCTATTAAATGGTTATCTATCCTCAAGGAAGATCGTGGGCTATTAAGTATAAGGCTGAAACCTAAAATTCCTTCGTCAAGTTTATTTTAAGTTTACCATATCAATCTTATTAATGGCCAGTTAATAAGAAGCATTAAGCTTAAGACTTAATAAATAAACCTTTATATTACCCAAGACATGAAATAACCCATTATAACCGGTGATATTGGAATTCATCACAACCCCAGATAACTGGTTTAGTTACGACACATAACTAAGGATAGTAAAAGCTTAAATGAAGTAAATGACATAAAGTAAATGCTGGAAATTAAAACATAAATAAAACAATAAAGAAAATGATGGGGGTTAGAGGATCCACTTTTATTAGTTCTATTTTAGATATCTCTCTTATTATAATATATTAACTTTGCATGATAATTACCAACCGACCATATAGGCGGTATCCTAATTAAGTCAAATTTAAGATTAATTTCAACCGACCATGAATGTGGTATCCAATTTAGTCAGGTTAAAACCAATTTTAAGATTAAGTCGAACCGACCATAAAGACGGTATCCAATTAAGGCAGATTTTAAATAGTTTATATATTATAATTAAGGGAGATTAATCTAACTATTAGTAGTAAAAGCTTAACCTTTCACCCCAGCAGAGGAGAGTTACCTCCCCATGCTGAACTGTAAAATAAAGACTGAAAAGTAAAGAAAAGAAAGTACTATTGCGAAAAGTAAATAAAATTAACTACTGAAAGATGTAAATAAACAAACAAGATACAATCTTCTTAGTATTTTTAAGGAATTCTTAGAAGAAAGTATGAATTTACAAATGAAATTCGGCCTCAATTTATAGGGAAAATTTGGTCTCACGCGTCGCGACGCGTGCACCTTGCTCGTCACGACACGCCATTGATTATTGACATGTTGCACGTCTTTTACGGAGATGGTGACACATGGCATTGGCAGAATTATTAGATGAATTATTGGCTTGGTGTCACGACGTGTAAGGGTCTACGCGTCGTGATGCTGATGTCATCAATGATGATGACAAGTGGCAGACGCACGTTAGCAGAACTGCTGTGATGTTGACATGTGGAATGCACACATTAGCAAGTGCGTATGTTAGCAAACTTCTATAACCGTGACACGTTAGCGGCGCATGATAGCAGGCGGCGCATTTTAGCATGGCGCATTTTAGTAGGAAATTTAGATTTTTGCCATTTTTTGTCCGTTTTCCACTGTTTTGGCCTCGAATTGCCTCTAAAGAGTCCTGTTATTTTATTTATCTATAAAATAACACAAAACACATTAAAATATTCAAAAATATTAAGAAACTATGCAAAATATTAAGTCAAAAGAGTGGGAAATAATGATCTATTTACCACTCATCAATTTGATAAACACTGAACGACTCACTGAAGATTTCCTAATATATGGTACACCATCGTCAATAGGAATCTTCTCGAGTTGAGAGAGCATAGTGGTCCTTCGACTTGAGATACTATAGTGGATATATGAGTTATCCTCCACACTTTGATGCAGTCACATCACCGATCTATTTAGATCAGACCTCCGCATGTTCGTTGGGTGTGGACTGATGCTCATGATATCCAATGCGTATCAAGATAGAATCCGTCAGTCCTGTGTACAGGGCATAGATATCCTACACGTGTTTGCGATCTAGTAAATCCATGGTCGTGGTATAACTTCGGAAGCAAGTTCCGAGTGTTATTTAGAAATCGTAAATTTGAAAGTCGACTATTTTATACCGTAAGGATTTGGCTTTTTTTTATCTATATCCCAGGTATAATATGGATAGCCTATGACAGAAGGATTATACGTATGCAATGACATCGACTTGCAAAGTTTAGCGAGATTATCCGTGGTGGTCATAATTCATGAGTGGGTGAATTATGGACACGAAATTGGATTTCGTGACGGATAAACCTAAACTTTGAGAGTCCCGCAATATGAAGTGTACTCGTTGAGCACTTGAGCAATGCTTTATGAATAACACAGATTATTCATAATACTTCATCGAATTAAATGAGTTAATTTGAATCGTTTAATCGATTAAACGAAAACACATCCTTTCTGGAATTTTGGTCAATTAATAATTAATATGTATTTGATACAAAATTTGATTTCATATTAATTAATTGTCAAATGAGACTTTGACACATGTCATTAATATATGTATTTATTATTTAATGTAAATAAAAATAAAAATATAATAATAATTATATTAATTAATTATTTAAATATTTAAATGTTAAATATTTGAATAATTAAATGATATACTTTTTCCATAATTGTTGTGAAAAATGTTTGATTATTATTGGTTACAAATGGCATGATTTTATTAAGCTTTAAGTGTGCAAATTTGATTTGTCAAATTAAAGCTTATTATATTTAACTGAATTAAATTCTCAAAAATGACCAAAATGCCCTTGTTGAGTCGGTCATGATTATTTAAAAGGGGAAAATTTTCTTTTCCTCTTCTAATGGCTTCAATGGCCGAAATCCACTATGAAAAAGCTCTCAAATTTTTTGTTTGAAGAAGTGAAGAAAATCAAGAAAAGCTTAAGGAAACAATGAGAATTAAAGGTAATTCTTTATATCCCTAAGCTTGGAAAGCATGTTTCTTGTTCTTGATTTACTAGAATGGTTTTAGGGTTTACTTACTTCTTAGAAATTGGGCCTTTTTGATTTGGAGGATGAAATGGAAGGCTTATTGCATGTGTGAAGTTGATTTGGATGATATTATTGTAATATTGGTTCAATTTAATCATTTGATGATATGTTTCCATTTTAGAGTGTTGTGACCACTCTTGTAAAGCCTAGAATTGTTCTTGGGTGCTTCAATTGTGGTGGCTTGGATTGGTGTTGTCATTAATTTGATTAATGTTGAAAAAGTTGGATTAAAGCATGAAAATTTGACATTCCTGGTTTCTGGATCAGATCTGGAAATTCTGGGTTTATGGTGATGAAAATTATGTCATATAAATGTATTGGATATGTTTTGGATGTTGGAACAATTTCCGAAAACTGTTTTGAAGTTGAAATATACGAAAACGGTGAAAAATGGCGTTACCGGGTGACTTTTGAGCCAACCGGGTGACGGCTGCCCAAACAGTGAATTGGTCACTGTTTGGGCAGCCCATGAAATGTCCTATCACTATTAGGGCTGACTTGGGCAGCCCTCATGTGCATTGGGTGGTCGGTTCGGTCAAAAATGTGTTATATGTTTAAGAGATACTATTCACTAATCCCTAAATTTGGAGAAGAATAGAGAAACGTAAGGAGAAGAAGAAGAAAAAAGAAATAAAGAAGGAGAAAGAAAGGAGAAGGAAAGAAGGAGAAAGAAGAGGAAACAAGTCTCAATCCTCATTTATTAAGCTAAGAAGAAGAATAACAACCATGGAAGACTTGGGGGATGAGGAAAATCAAATGAAGTGAGGTAAGAGCAACTTGACCCAAATCTTGGATTGAGGGATTTTGATGAAATGATGCTATATTAATGTTAGTGACTTACTAAGGAATGCATTTAGTGGAATAATGAGGATGGAAATGGATTATATTAAGAAAGGTTTAAATTTTTAGAAATCCTGAAGTTGAGCTAAGTTGGAGTTATGAGATTAAAGAGTTAAATTGATGGTGGAGTGTTGTTTTAACATGATTGAATATTGAAGTTAAAGAATTGTTTATGTATAATTGTAGTGTGAGGGTATTGAGATACATTTTGGTTAGATAGACATTGGAAAGCAAGTATTGGATCCTGAAAAATAGGCTAACGTCGTGACGCGTACTAGGAAATTTTCACAGATTCAGTTCTAGAATGGGAGCGTCGTGACACCCAGGGACTAGTATCACGATGCAGAGACAGAGGATACTCACTGGTTCACCTGCATGTGTGAGCGTCGCGACGCCTAAGGGGTAGCGTCGCGATGCGTGATCAAAATTTACCCAAACCAATTTTAATTCATTCCAGTTTCACCCTAGCATTTTAGAGGCCACCCTAAGGGTCTCATATCAGCTTCCATATATATATATATATTACATGATGATGTAAGTATGATACGCTTTGTAGTGATATCAAATACTTGAATAGATAAACATAGCCTAATTCCGAAATATATTCCTCAGTCCATTTTCTAATCAAGATTATCAATTATATATCATCGCAAGTACAACAATTTCCTTCGGCAAAATGAGTACTGTCAGCCAGATTCCAAATCTGTGAGTGAACACTTTTTCCTTAAGTTGAATTTTCAATATATTTTTTTAAAATATCAGACTTACTTTTTTACATTTAGAGCGTTAGCCGAGTTTACTTTTAAATATATTTTGATGAAGAATGATTTGAGAAATGATTTAGAAAAGTGATGATTTTATGATTTCGAGGAAAGAGGGAAAAACCCACCTCAGTATGTAACTTGACTCAGATATGGAATTGACGGACTCAGAAATCGTGTGGACACGCAGTTTAGAACTAGGGATGACAGATGCCCATAGATCCTAGATTAAGAGTCTGGAGGGTAGCATAAATCCCCACCCCAACTCCAGATTTGTGGCTTGGGGGACAGCGATACGTAACACCCCAAGACCGCCATATTTCAGGGCTAGGGGGACGACGATACGTAACCCCCTAGACCCTAGTTTAAGGGACATGATAATGGCATGCATTGGGGAACGTAACACCCCAATATCTTGGATTTGCACACCTGGCTTTAGTTAGGCGTATGGGAGGGACGACGATACGTAACGCCCCCATACGTTAGGTTTTCAGCAGAAATTCAAAAACAGTTTTTCAGAAATAGATTTTTGAAATTGGATTTTCAGAGACAGATTTACAGAAAAGATAGTTTAAGAAAGAGTTTTCATACGAAACTGTTTTATGAGGATTTTGGGGAATTACAAACCAGAAGTAGTGAATTTTTCCAGAACGAAAGCTGTTTTCAGATAATGAAAGAGATTTCAGAAAAGTTGTTTTGAGATAAATTAGCTTTTAGAACCATGGATTTTTAAAAAGCATTTTAGTACCTATTTTTAAACTGTCCACTCACTAGATCATTCAAACGATCTAACCCCCACTCCAGTGTTTTGTTTTGCAGGTTTACCTGGAGGACGAGCTCATGAGGATGGATACTGATGGTAGTAACTAGGGTGTTCGTTCCACAAGGTCAAGTCAGAGACAGAGTTCAGTTCAGTCAGAGTCAAGAAAAGTCATGTTCCATATATGTTATATAGTAAAGGTTACATATGTAATGCATTATAAGTGTTCACTGTCAGAGTTACAATGTGTAGAAAAATTGAGTACTTAGTATAAGAAGTATTATGCATTTATGTCTTTGAGTTGGGCAATGATCCCATGCATGAGTTTGTATATGAAATGAGATTAGCAGTTTTCAGAAAGTTAGAGGCTCAGAGGATAAGATGGCCTATTCCCTGCCGGTAGCATCTTCGAATTGGGGATGTTACAGTACCTAACATGAGATGGCATTATGATAAGAGAGTTGGTGATAAAAGCGTTCATAGACATTCTGTTGATGCAACTGAGTGGAAAGACTTTAATGATATGTACTCACGTTTCGCCGATGACCCTTGTAACGTCAGGGTCTATCTCACATATTATGGTTTTAATCCACTTGGAAATATGTATAACATCATTTGGCATGTGGTAATAGTACATAATAACTTACCATTGTGGAAGTGTATGAAATACCCTTTCATGTTTCTACCTTTACTTATACTGGGTCGACGTTCCCCGGGTGAAGATATTGATGTTTACTTAAGGCCGTTGATTGAAGAGTTACATCTATTATGGAATATCGGTGTTACTACCTTTGATACAGTTATTGACCAGTATTTCAAATGCACGCGGCATTACTGTGGACTATTAACGATTTTCCAGCTTATGGTTCTCTATCTGGGTGGAGAACTAAGGGTTATATGGCATGTCATGTGTGTGCGGGTGATATATCTTGACAATGTTTTCAGCAAAAAGACTGGATATACAGGCTACATAAGATTCTTAGCCTTTAGTCATCCTTGAAGGAGAAGTAAATTATTTAACGGTCTTCCAGAACCTAGAGCATGCCCAACAGTTTATCTGGATTTAATAGACTTTGCGAACATTAGAGACTCGCAAACACCACGCCCGGGAAGCATCCTAATAATAAAGATACATATCGCATATGTCAACCTGAAGATTGGAATTAAACAGGAAAAAGCATTTTCTTCGAGCTGGGGTATTAGGGGAGTCTAAGTCTGTGACAAAATTTAGATGTTATGCATATTGAGAAAAATATATGCCAAAATTTGAACATTTCGGGGAAGACAAAAGACATTGAAAATGCAAGTTTGGAGATGCAAAATATGAAAATTCGTAAAGATCTACAATTGCAATCGACTCCTAGAGGCTATGTCAAACCACATAATTATTACGTCATAACTTCAGCTGAAAGGAACCCATTATGTGAGTGGTTGAAAAAAATATAATTTTTGGATGGGTATGCATAAAATATAGGAAGATGTGTTAGAAATGACATAATAATTGGGTTGAAGAGTCATGACTGTCACGTGCTTCTGAAATTTCTTCTTCCCGTGGGCATTTGTCTGGTCCTTCAACCATAAGTATTCGACACAGTTATAGACTTGTGTGGTTTCTTCAAACAATTATGTCAGAGGAATTTAACCACATCAGTGATTGATGAAATTGAGGAAGCAACCGTCCTCATTTTTTTGTCACTTAGAATGGATATTTCCACATGTATTTTTTGATGTAATAGTTCACATGTTGGGGTTTTTGGGCGAAAACGCGGCGGAAGCGCGGTTCGGGTGAAATCGTAATTTTAAAACATTTAAAATTACCGAATGAATTATTCAATATCCAATATGAATAATTGATTCATATTTCACCTAAACACATTTATTCGATATTAAATAACGACATAAATGTTGGGGTTGGTGCTCAGAGCGCCAATTCCCGGTTGTATTTCTGTTGAATACTTCTGTAAAATATTATTATTATGAATAATATATGCAGTTTCTATAATATAATCTATCTTATTAAACGGTAAAGACGTAATGACCTTAGAATGATTAGTCATGGTACTGTTGCAAAAGTGTCGCAACGGACATTGAGAAGTATCATGACGTTGTCATTCTCAGACAGTTTCTGGTCAAGGTTTACACTACTTGGTCAGTATAGTAAACCCGTTGAAACCGGTACATGTCGTATACTGGAATATATGATTCCAATGGTTTCTCAATGAACCATAAGTCTTGGAGACTAGTATAGACGTGTAGGTGTTTATAGCGGATAAACACTGAACGACTCACCGAATATTCTTAATGGATGGTACACAGCGTCAATAAGAATCTGCTCGGGTTGAGTAGCACTTGTGATTCTTAGACTTGAGATGCCATTGTGGGCACATGAGGCATCTTCTACACTTAGATGACAGTCACGTCACCGATCTATTTAGATCAGACCTCCGCCTATTCGTTGGGTGTAGATAGATCCTCAGGGTGTCCTATGTGTATCAAGATAGGATCCGTCAGTTCTGTGTACCAGAGCATAGGTAGTCCATATGATTAGCAATCAGATAAAACCATGGGCCCGTGGTAAAGTTTAGAAGCTAGTTCTAAACATTCTTTTAGAGATTGCTAATGGAATAGTCGACTGGATAATCCCCATAGAGATTTGACGTTTACATCTGTATCTCTGGGATTTGTCCGGATACCTGTGACGGAGGAATTATACATTTGCCATGACCTCGACCTGTATGGTTCAGCGAGATTATCCGTGATCGTCATAATCTACAGGTGGATAGATTATGGACACGAAATTTGATTTCGTGACGGATATACCTGAATCTAGAGAGTCTCAATAATGAAACATACTCGTAGAGCACTAGATCAACAGTAATAAATAATATTGATTATTTATAAAGTCGTTTAAAGGTTAAACGCAAGATACGTGCTAAATGGACTAGATAGTCATTTGCCTAATTATTGTGTATTTACTTTTAAAACTTGATTAATTTAAATACACATTAATTAATAGTCAAAATGAATTATTTGACTTATATCCTAAATGAATATATATTTTTAATATTTAATGTAAATATTATACATATATTTAATATATTTGTATTTGATTAATTAATTAATTATTTAATTGTTAAATGATTAAATTAATTAAAATATAAATATCTTACATTAGGATATTTAAAGTAAATGATATTAGTTGCCTTTGTTGACTTAATTAAATATCTAATAAAGTTGTATTTAGATATTTATGCAAGTTGATTAAATAAACTTGAAATGAAATTGAAATTACATGACTTGTATTTGCTAAAGTCATTTTCGGCCAAGGCTTAAATGTTACAAGTATATATTGATTTTCATTTCACTCTACACTTAACCTAATACACTTTACTAAAAGAAACTCCATTGAAGAAACTTAAAGAAAGCTTGAGAAAGAAAGAAAGATCAAAGAAAGCTTGGAATTTTAGTAAGTTTTTCAAACTTGCTATTAGAAAGGAAAATGTTCCTTAGGTTCTAGGCTTCAACATGTGATGTTCTTTGATTATTTCTTTCTTTATTTCTTTGTGTTTTTGTTGATGGAAGTTTGATTGAAGTGTTGAGCATGTATGGTGAAAGAAGGTTGTGACTATTGTAGTTATAAACATTCTTTTAAGGTTTTGGAAACCATGTTGCTAATCTAGAGTTTTTGACCCACTCTTAGATGACCTAGATTTGATCTTGAGTTGTTTCATTGTGTTGAGACTTGGATTGGATGGAAGAATGATGATTGAAGTAATTGATTTAATGTATTTGGTCTAATTTGCCCAATTTGTGGAAATTGAAAAATTAGGGTTCATAACCAATTCCAAATTTGGGGCTTTTCATATATGTTGTGTATTTGTGTGTGTATATGATGCATACAAAGTTTCATGTTCATTGGATTACATCTTGATTTGTTTTGATGCATGAAATGACAAAATGCACAAACCCCCCCTTAATGGAGCTCTCGGCCAAGGTGAAGAAATTTGGGGATTTTGGTTGCTTTGGTGTTTTGATGTTTTGAGCATGCTAAGTTCATCTTAGAAATGATTTAGAATCATTCAAAATTGATTTGATCAATTTCGGACTAAAATTGACAAAAATATCAAGTAAGGGTAATTTGGTAAATTCACCTAAATATGATTTATTGAATTTTATTTCATAATTTGATTATTCGAATATTAAATAAATATGTTTATTTAATTCATCCGAGAAAAATTTTTGAAATTGGAAAATACGATTTTCCACCGCTTCTGTTGCGTTACCGGATTTAGCCCCTAAAAACCCCTACAAAATGGTATCAGAGCAAGTCTGATTCTAGGCCACCTAAAATGATTAGCCTTCATTGATTCAATGTTTAATCATGTTTTCTTGACTTTATGCATGCTAATTAGGATCTAAATTGGTTAGATTTAGGGTGTATGACACTTAGCGGAAAATCCCTAATTAATAAGGTTTGAATGTAATTATGTATTTGATGCATGTTATATGGTTCGTCTTGTCAATAGGGTTTATGAATACTTCTTTGTGACTACATACGAGACCGTGCCTCTACTGTGAGGGTGTAGCCGATAAAGATTTATTTATACCAGATGTATATCAGATACTAGGTAAATTCAAGTAAAAGCGGAATTCTGAACGTGCCCTAGCTGTCAGGATTACGTAAGTAACTTGAATTTATCATTGACGAGTTTAACCTTGGTACGTCTCCTTGTGGGCCTGCCTTCGCAGCGACAACGAGAAACGGCCAGGACCGGATACTTAAGAGTCACTTTTGAGTGATTGACAAATGAGTTGTCTACCTGATGAATATACGTAGGCGAGACCGTGCCCCTACTGTGAGCCGAAATATATTCACGGGATCTACCTTTCACTATTTGTATTTAATTTAATTATTAAATCTTTGTATTCTGTTTGGGGATTACAGTATTGTATGATTTAGTGGGAGGGGCATTTTTAGATTAAAAATCCATGATCTAGTTTATGCTTTTGATATTATATGAAACTGCTTAATTTCTGCTAACCGTTTTTCGTGATCTATATGATAGATTGGCGATGGCGGCACAATCCTCAAATCAGTTTGCGCGTATGCTTGATGCGAACAAACTGAAAGGCGCTGAGAACTTCGCTGACTGGGAATTGGATTTGAGGATTGTCCTCGATTCAGAAAAGCTGGGATATGTTCTTGAGGGTCCGTTGCCCCTTGCTGTGGGTGCGGATGCTTCGGAGGAGGAACGCCAAGTTTTTGAAACTTGGAAGGATGATGATTTAAGGGTTAAATCATACATCCTTAGTTCACTGTCTCCGAAACTCAAGCAACAGTACTATGGTATGCTAGATTCCTATAGTATGATGACGCGATTGAGACAATCGTTTGAGAACCAAGAACAAGTGATTGTTCACAAAGTCGCCATGGAACTAT
Source organism: Zanthoxylum bungeanum (assembly GCA_019454045.1). Taxonomy (NCBI): domain Eukaryota; kingdom Viridiplantae; phylum Streptophyta; class Magnoliopsida; order Sapindales; family Rutaceae; genus Zanthoxylum; species Zanthoxylum bungeanum. The sequence continues at coordinate 50,540 of SKCR01028050.1, forward strand.
TCCATGCGCGTCTGGATGAGGGGCAAAGTGTTAGCCCACATGTTCTTCAGATGATCGATTTGATCGATCAATTGAGGCAACATAATCTCATCTTGAATGACATTCTCGGTAGGAGTGTCATTCTTGGTTCACTACCAGCTTCATTTCGCCAGTTCGTGATGTACTTCAACATGCACGGGACTGTCTGTACCTACCAGGAGCTACATAGGATGTTGCTCACGGCAGAAGAGGACCTTAAGAAGGGAGTACCGACTCGCCCTCCTAGAATTACTTCTCTTTCGGCTTCTTCCCAATGATGGTCCAAGGGAAAGAACAAGAAAGGCAAGAAGAAGAAGAAGGCTTTTGGTCCTCAACCACAGGCGAAGATTGCTAAGCCCAAGAGGGCTTCTGAAGACAAATGCCACCACTGCGGAAAAGTCGGGCACTGGAAGAGGAACTGTCCTGATTACATTGCCCAGCTGAGGAGAGACAGAGCATCTACATCAGGTACTTTTATTTTTCCAGTTATTGATTTATCTTTGGCTTGTGAAGCCGTTACATCCAACTGGATTTTAGATTCTGCTTGTCCCATTCACATTTGCAATTCGTTGCAGGTGCTGAAGGAAAGTAGGAAGCTGAAGCCCGGGGAGATGCAGTTGCGGTTCGGGAGTGGAGACTCTTTGGATGCAGTTGCAGTGGGAGTATGCGAGATCTCATTGCCGAATGAGACACTTTTGTTATATGACTGTCATTTTGTACCAGGATGTGTCGCAAATATTATATCACTTTTTGTATTGGATAAAGAAGGCTTTTGTATTAATATTAAGAATAGTTCTTTGTATTTATATGATAGTAATAATATTCAGATCTTTTGTTGTCCAAACCAGCATGGTCATTATACATTGCAAACTTCTAAAGATATATTAAATACCGGAGTTAATAAACGTAGTTTACCTGTAATTAATAATACTGAACTTTGGCATATGAGACTTGGTCACATTGGCGTTAAACGCCTTACCCAATTGGTTAGGAATGGTTTGATATCAGATCTTACCATTGAATCATATCCAACTTGTGAATCATGTATTCAGGGTAAGATGACCAAAGCCCCATTTTCAGGTGTTGGACACCGCGCCACTAGCTTACTGGAACTCGTACATTCTGATGTATGTGGTCCACTAAGTCAAACTGATCACAATGGTTATTCGTACTTCGTTACCTTTACCGATGATTTGTCACGGTACGGTTATGTGTATTTGATGCGACATAAATCGAAAACCTTTGAAAAGTTCAAAGAGTTTCGAAATGAAGTAGAAAAACAAACTGGTAAATATATTAAATGCCTTCGATCAGATCGAGGCGGCGAATATATGAGTGGTGAGTTCATGGATTATATGAAGGAGAATGGGATTCTCGCTCAATATACTCCTCCAGGTACACCACAGCACAATGGTGTATCTGAAATGAGAAATCGGACTTTTTTAGATATGGTCCGATCGATGTTGAGTTTCACAGATTTGCCCTATTACTTATGGGGTTACTCTCTCTTAACAGCCGCACATCTTTTGAATAAGATTACTTCAAAGGCTATTCCTACGACACCGTATGAGATATGGTTCGGTAGGAGACCAAATCTTAATTACATTAAGGTTTTGGGTTGTCCTGCCTATGTCAGGGTGACTCAGCAAGATAAGCTTTCGCCTCGAGGGCAAAAGTTTAGGTTTGTTGGATATCCTTCGAATACGAGGGGATATCTGTTATATGATACCGAGCATCGAAATGTGTTCGTAGCTCGCTTTGCAAAATTTCTAGAATTAGAATTTTTGTCAGAAGGTGGTAATCATAGACAGGTTGAGCTTGATGAAGTCCAACCTGAAAACAACGAACCAACGGAGGAACCTGAAGTTCAAGTAGATGAAGGACCTTCAACACACACACTCCGTAGGTCGGAAAGGATATCTAGACCTCATGAACGCTTGTATTGATACAAGAAAAGAGTCTGGATGTTCTCTTAGTTGAAGAGACAGATCCTTTCACCTATAGAGAATCGATGTTGGACATCGACTCCGTGAAATGGCAAAGTGCCATGAAATCCGAGATAGACTTAATGCATGAAAATCAAGTTTGGGACTTGATTCCGATTCCCGAAGGATTGTTTCTATCGGTTGTAAATGGGTTTACAAGAGGAAGCGCGGGCCTGACGGTAAGGTTGAAACTTACAAGGCCCGACTGGTAGCAAAAGGTTACACGCAGAGACCTGGCGTCGACTACGATGAAACATTTTCACCAGTTGCAATGCTTAAGTCTATCCGGATTTTGCTTTCTATAGATGCGTATCATGACTACGAGATTTGGTAAATGGATGTCAAAACGGCTTTTCTAAATGGATTTCTTGATGAAGAAATCTATATGGAACAGCCGGAAGGTTTTGCATCCAGCGAAAACTCGGGCATGGTATGTAAGCTTAAGCAGTCCATTTATGGACTTAAACAAGGTTCACGAAGTTGGAATCTTCGATTCGACGACATTATTAGATCGTCTGGTTTTCTCAAGAATTCAGAAGAATCCTGTGTGTATCAGAAGGCTAGTGGGAGCATGGTCGTATTTTTAGTCCTATATGTTGATGACATCCTAATCATTGGGAATGATTTAGGTATGTTACAAAGCGTCAAAGCGTACCTCTGTAAGAATTTCTCCATGAAGGACCTGGGAGAAGCTTCCTATGTTTTAGGGATAAAACTCTATAGAGATAGACAAAGGAGGCTGATTGGGTTATCCCAATCAACGTATAAGATAAGATCTTGGAACGGTATAGTTTTGGTAACTGTAAGACAGCAAACATACCGTTCAGACATGGGATACATCTTTCTAAGAAGATGTGTCCACAAACAGAAGATGAGAAGGTTAGAATGTCTAACCAACATTATGCTTCGTGTTTGGGTAGCATAATGTATGCCATGTTATATACGAGGCCTGATATCAATTTCGCTGTTAGCGTAACTAGTCGATATCAGTCCAATCCAGGTAATGACCATTGGATGGCCATTAAACATATCCTAAAGTATCTCAAAGGTACCAAGGATAAGTTGATAATTTATGGAGGAAACGAGCTGCAGGTTAATGGGTATACAGACTCCGATTTTCAATCGGATCCCGATGATAGAAAGTCTACATCAGGATTTGTCTTTACCCTTAACGGAGGTGCAGTTTGTTGGAAGAGTTCCAAACAGGGATCGACAGCTGATTCCACCACTGAGGCGGAATATATTGCAGCTTCTGAAGCTACAAAAGAGGCTGTGTGGATAAAGAACTTTATCGCAGAATTGGGAGTTGTCCCAAGTATCGAGAATGCGATTCCGTTATACTGTGATAATACTGGAGCCATTGCGCAAGCAAAGGAACCGAGGGCGCATCAGAAGTCGAAACATATGGAACGCAAGTACCACATCATTCGAGAGATCATGTCGCGAGGGGATATTGTCGTGTGCAAGGTACCGAGTGAAGATAATATAGCAGACCCGCTGACGAAGGCCATACCTCCGAAGCTGTTTGATAACATGTGGAGTCGATGGGTATTAAATACAATCGATATTGCACTAGAGCAAGTGGGAGATTTTGTAGGGGTTGGTGCTCAGAGCGCCAATTCCTGTTTGTATTTCTGTTGAATACTTCTGTAAAACATTATTATTATGAATAATATATGCAGTTTCTATAATATAATCTATCTTATTAAATGGTAAAGATGTAATGACCTTAGAATGATTAGTCATTGTACTGTTGCAAAAGTGTCGCAATGGACATTGAGAAGTATCATGACGTTGTCATTCTCAGACAGTTCCTGGTCAAGGTTTACACTACTTGGTCAGTATAGTAAACCCGTTGAGACCGGTACATGTCGTATACTGAAATATATGATTCCAATGATTTCTCAATGAACCATAAGTCTTGGAGACTAGTATAGACGTGTAGGTGTTTATAGCGGATAAACACTGAACGACTCACCGAAGATTCTTAATGGATGGTACACCAGCGTCAATAAGAATCTTCTCGGGTTGAGTAGCACTTGTGATTCTTAGACTTGAGATGCCATTGTGGGCACATGACATCTTCTACACTTAGATGACAGTCACGTTACCGATCTATTTAGATCAGACCTCCGCCTGTTCGTTGGGTGTAGATAGATCCTCAGGTGTCCTATGTGTATCAAGATATGATCCGTCAGTTCTGTGTACCAGAGCATAGGTAGTCCATATGATTAGCAATCAGATAAAACCATGGGCCCGTGGTAAAGTTTAGAAGCTAGTTCTAAACATTCTTTTAGAGATTGCTAATGGAATAGTCAACTGGATAATCCCCATAGAGATTTGACGTTTACATCTGTATCTCTGGGATTTATCCGGATACCTGTGACGGAGGAATTATACATTTGCCATGACCTCGACCTGTATGGTTCAGCGAGATTATCTGTGATCGTCATAATCTACGGGTGGATAGATTATGGACACGAAATTTGATTTCGTGACGGATATACCTGAATCTAGAGAGTCTCAATAATGAAACATACTCGTAGAGCACTAGAGCAACATTAATAAATAATATTGATTATTATAAAGGTCGTTTAAAAGTTAAACGCAAGATACGTGCTAAAGGGACTAGATAGTCATTTGCCTAATTATTATGTATTTACTTTTAATACTTGATTAATTTAAATACACATTAATTAATAGTCAAAATGAGTTATTTGACTTATATCCTAAATGAATATATATTTTTAATATTTATTTGTAAATATTATACATATATTTAATATATTTGTATTTGATTAATTAATTAATTATTTAATTGTTAAATGATTAAATTAATTAAAATATAAATATCTTACATTAGGATATTTAAAGTAAATGATATTAGTTGCCTTTGTTGACTTAATTAAATATCTAATAAAGTTGTATTTAGATATTTATGCAAGTTGATTAAATAAACTTGAAATGAAATTGAAATTACATGACTTGTATTTGCTAAAGTCATTTTCGGCCAAGGCTTAAATGTTACAAGTATATATTGATTTTCATTTCACTCTACACTTAACCTAATACACTTTACTAAAAGAAACTTCATTGAAGAAACTTAAAGAAAGCTTGAGAAAGAAAGAAAGGTCAAAGAAAACTTGGAATTTTAGTAAGTTTTTCAAACTTGCTATTAGAAAGGAAAATGTTCCTTAGGTTCTAGGCTTCAACATGTGATGTTCTTTGATTATTTCTTTCTTTATTTCTTTGCGTTTTTGTTGATGGAAGTTTGATTGAAGTGTTGAGCATGTATGGTGAAGGAAGGTTGTGACTATTGTAGTTATAAACATTCTTTTAAGGTTTTGGAAACCATGTTGCTAATCTAGAGTTGTTGACCCACTCTTAGATGACCTAGATTTGATCTTGAGTTGTTTCATTATGTTGAGACTTGGATTGGATGAAAGAATGATGATTGAAGTAATTGATTTAATGTATTTGTTCTAATTTGCCCAATTTATGGAAATTGAAAAATTAAGGTTCATAACCAATTCCAAATTTGGGGCTTTTCATATATGTTGTGTATTTGTGTGTGTATATGATGCATAGAAAGTTTCATGTTCATTGGATTACATCTTGATTTGTTTTGATGCATGAAATGACAAAATGCACAACCCCCCCCCCTTAATGGAGCTCTCGGCCAAAGTGAAGAAATTTGGGGATTTTGGTTGCTTTGGTGTTTTGATGTTTTGAACATGCTAAGTTCATCTTAGAAATGATTTAGAATCATTCAAAATTGATTTGATCAATTTCGGACTAAAATGGACAAAAATATCAAGTAAGGGTAATTTGGTAAATTCACATAAATATGATTTATTGAATTTTATTTCATAATTTGATTATTAGAATATTAAATAAATATGTTTATTTAATTCATCCGAGAAAATGTTTTGAAATTGGAAAATACAATTTTCCACCGCTTCCGCTGCGTTACCGGATTTAGCCCCTAAAAACCCCTACAATAAATATATAAGAAACGTCACGAAACTTTTACGGAAACGTTTTTCAGTAAAATGACGCAAAACACGTTTTTGACCGAACCGACTACCCAACACATACTAGGACTGCCCAGGTTAGTCCCAATAGTGTTAGGGCAGTTCATGGGCTTCCCGAACAGTGACAAATTTAATGTTTGGGCAACATCACTAAGTTGGCTCAAAAGTCACCCGGTAATGTCTTTTTTCACCGTTTTTGCTTATTTCAACTCCGAAACAATTTTTGATAATTGTTCCAACACCCAAAACACATCCAATACATTCAAATGACATCATTTTCATCACAAACAATTCAGTTTTTCCAGATCTGATTTTGCAACAAAAATTATCAAATTTTCATGCTTTAATCCAACTTTTTCAAAATTAATCCAATTAATCAAAACACCAATCAAAATCACCACACATGAACCACCCAAGAACAATTCTAGGCATTACAAGAGTGGTTATAACACTCTAGAATGACAACATATTATTGGACAATTATGACCCATATCATCACTATTTGTAAAAGACATGGTGTTTTTGTACAAATTAACTATATGACAAAGGAAATTGCTCTTTTATCATTTTGTAATTGGATTACTTGGATATGTAAATGATAAAAGTCAATATGATTAGTATCAGATTAATAAGATATGAGACATTATTAATCCACGAAAGGTTTAATCATTAAATATCCCTAGTAGTAGTTTTATCGAGACTGGACATCGATAATGCAGAATAGACTAGTATTACACTTGTGCGCGTTATGGAAGCTTAACATCATAGTTCTCATATATTTGAGTATTGGATACTTATGCAAGTGTGATAGGAGGTTCTGTTAGCCGTTGGACCGGGAACAGCTTCGCTCCCCGAAATCCCATTGGTAGTATGACTATGTGTCTATGGGAATCCGAATCAGGGTAGGTGTATGTTGTCTTAACCTGAGACTTGCATCACTAATACTTGCGAAAAATAGTATACTTTGGTTTTGGTCGTCCGGAGCTTTAACGGGTTATGTGTACGCCTCTTCTGGGTATACTGAGAATCGTAGTGTATAGGATGTGATGTCAAGATGGGAGTATCACTTCAGTCTTATGGAGATGATGATCACGCAGGGATACGGAACTAGTACTCTTAAATGCTTACAGAGACTAGTTGCTAGTGATCCGATATATGCTTCGTACGGGGCATACACAATTCCAGCCTCAGGCCTAGCATGTGACATCCGATACTGGATCGTATTACGCAATAAATTATATACTACGCCTGATACAGATTATATATATTCCATGTTGAATATATTTCTGGAGAATTGGGTAGGCACGGTGCTTTGCTAGAATCCAACCATGTCTTGTAAATCGGTGAGAATGTGGTACGGGGTACGCACGTGTCGGATAGTCCGACAATCGTATTTACTGCCAACATATCCAGGGATCTCTTGGGTCGCTTCCCAATGATTCACCGGTGACATTTGACTCGAACAGAATTAATCTGGGATTAATTATGAGAGAAAAGAAATTAATCTGGGATTAATTACGGCGATAATTTATCTGGATTAAATTCGTCTAGAAGAGAGAACGCGATTAATTTGGAATTAATCGGTAAAATAAATTTAATAGTTAAATTGGATTTTACTATTTAATTTATTTATTTGGGCTAAAATAATATATCGGATATATTAATTGAAATGGGATTTCAATGTGGAATTAAAATTGGATTTTAATTCGGGCGAACGAATTAATTTGGAATTAATTTGTAAGCGACTTTCGTAATAATTTTGCTAGGCATTATTATTTAATTAAATTGGATTTAATTACGTCGCGACGAAAAATTCATTTAATCGAATTAAACGAACCCGGGCCCAAAGTGTGTTGTACAAGCCAACTTAAATTTGGAATTTAAAGTGGTGGGACCCACTCTAACTTACATCAACTTATCAAAAGATGATGGAAGTTGTTGGTAATATTTATTGCACTTTGGAAGTCAAAACATACACACTTTTTTACATGTTTGGTAACAAGTTTAGAACTTGAAAAAGACTATTCATCTTTCTCTCTCCCTGGTGGCCGATTCTTCCTTTCTTCTCCATGTAATTTTAGTTGCAAAAATTATTCAAAGCTAGCACTTTATAGAGTCAATTAAGGTGATAAGGAAATGTTGGGGTTGGTGCTCAGAGCGCCAATCCGGGCCGTATTTATGTCTGATTCATGAATACAAACATCCCCTTATTCCATAATATTACTTATTTATGGTTGCACCTCTTGTTCTTTTATACATATTCGATCTGATTACGATTAGATTGAAACTAAATATGGTTTAGTGATATATATATATTAGACAAAGGCCCGATAATATATATGCAGTACACAGTTACAAAGTTAGTTTGTAATTAACATTGGAAGTGTCACTGCTATATGTATATTATCAAACATAGTTCCTGGTCAAGATTTGCTAACACGGGTCGGTTAGTCAAATCCGTTGAGACCAGTACATGTCATATCGAGACTTGGTCCGATGGTTTATCTCAATGAACCATGAGTCTAGGGAGACTCGTATAGACGTGTAGGTGTTTATAGTGGATAAACACTGAACGGCTCACCGAAGATTCTTAATGGATGGTACGCCAACGTCAATAAGAATCTTCTCGGGTTGAGTAGCATAGTGGTCCTTCGACTTGAGACACCACTGTGGATGTATGAGACATCCTCCACACTTAGATGGCAGTCAGTCACGTCACGATCTATTTAGATCAGACCTCCGCCTGTTCGTTGGGTGTGGATCGATCCTCAGGATATCCTGTGTGTGTCAAGATAGGATCCGTCAGTTCTGTGTACAGAGCATAGGTAGTCCATATATATTTAGCAGTTTGTTAAATCTGTGGCCATAGTATACATCGGAAGTAAGTTCCGAGTGTTATTTAGAGATTGCTAATAGATACGTCGACGAGATAATACCTATAGAGATTTGACGTTCACATCTATATCTCTGGGATTATCTGGATACCTGTGACGGAGGGATTATACGTATGCAATGACCTCGACCTGTATGATTCAGCTAGTTTATCCGTGATCGTCATAATCTACGGGTGGATAGATTATGCACATGAATTGGATTTCGTGACGGATATACCTGAATCTAGAGAGTCTCAATAATGAAACATACTCGTAGAGCACTAGAGCAACATTTGTGAATAATGATGATTATTTATAAATCGTTTAATCGTTAAACAAAAAATACATGCGAACGGGCCGAACCGTCATTTCCTAATTAATGTGTATTTGTATTTAATATATGATATTATTAAATACACATTAATAAATAGTCAAATAAAGGTATTTGATATATATCATCAATATATGTATTTGAGATATTTAAAGTAAATATAATACATATATTTGATATATTTGTATTTAATTAATTATTTAATTATTTAATTGTTAAATGATTAATATAATTAAAATATAAATATATCACCAAATGATAAAGTTAGGAAGTGATTATAAGTTGCAATTGTTGACTTATACATTAAAGGAAAAGGTTGTCAAATTGATTTTGACTTCTTAGATATTTGTTTAAATTGTTTGAAAAATGAAAATATCTTTTTCTTTAATTTTTTGCTAAATTTCGGCCATGACCCTAATTGAATATAATGGTTATATTTTTCATGTTGCCATTGTTGACTAAGTTGAAATTGTCATTAAAATGTAATGATCATTTTATCAACTTGGCAAATGAAATTGAAATGAAATGAAACTAGTATAACTTGCATTTCCTTTAGGCCAAATTCAGCCAAGGCCTTCATTTGGGCAAGTATATATTGTTTCATTTAATTTTAGGGTTTAAGGAACCAATTCACTTTATCAAAACTCCATTAAAACAAGACAAAGAAGGTAGAGAGAAAAGAAAAGAAAAACAAGGAAAAGCTTGGAATTTAGTAAGTATTTCCAACCTTCCATTAGAGAGTAATTTGTTCCTCTTGTTGTGCGCAACATCTTGTGATGTTCTTGAGTTTTTCTATTCTTTATTCTTTGTACTTTTGATGGATAAAAGTTTGATGAAGGTGATTTGCATGTATGATGTTGGAAGTTTATTACTAGTGTAGTAATAAGCATTCTTTTAAGGTTTTGGAAACCATGTTGCTAATCTAGAGTTGTTGACCCACTCTTAGATGACCTAGATTTGATCTTGAGTTGTTTCATTGTGTTGAGACTTTGATTGGATGGAAGAAACATGATTAAAGTAATTGATTTAACCAATTTGGTCTAATTTGTCCAATTTGAAGAAATTGAAAAATTAGGGTTCATGACCAATTCCAAATTTGGGGGTTTTCATATATGTTGTGTATTTGGATGTTTATATGATGCATATAAACTTTCATGTTGATTGGATTACATCTTGATGTGTTTTGAAGCATGAAATGACAAAGTGCACAAATGGCACCCTATTGGGAGCATTCGGCCAAGTGAGTCAAATTTGGGGATTTGGTTGCTTTTGGTGTTTTGATGTTTTGAACATGCTAAGTTCATCTTAGAAATGATTTAGAATCATTCAAAATTGATTAGATCAATTTCGGACTAAAATGGACAAAATAACAAAGTAAGGGTAATTTGGTAAATTCACCTAAATATGATTTATTGAATTTTATTTCATAATTTGATTATTGGGATATTAAATAAATATGTTTATTTAATTAATCCAAGAAAAAGTTTTGAAATCGGAAGATATGATCTTCCGCCGCTTCCGCTGCGTTACCGGATTATGCCCCTAAAACCCATACAAAATGGTATCAGAGCGAGTCTGATTCTAGGCCTCCATAAATGATTAGCTTGTTTTATTCAATGTTTAATCATGTTTTCTTGACTTTATACATGCATGTTATAATCTAATTTGATTAGATTTAGGGTGTATGACACTTAATGGAATATCCCCGCTTAATAAGGTTTTAAAGTAACTAGTATTTGGAATACTTGTTTCTTGGTCCGTCTTGTCAATACGGTTTATAAATATCTTTTCGTTGACTACATCCGAGACCGTGCCTCTGCTGTGAGGGTGTAGCTGATAGAAATTTATTTATGCCGAATGTATATTAGATACTAGATAAATTCAAGCGAAAGCGGAATCCTGAACGTGCCCTAGCTGTCAGGGTTACGCAAGTAACTTGAGTTTATCATTGACAAGTTTAACCTTGGTACGTCCCTTGTGGGCCTGCCTTCGCAGTGACAATGAGAAACGGCCAGGACCGGAACCTTGGAGTCACTAGTGAGTGATTGACAATTAGTTGTCTACCTGTGAATATACTCGGCGAGACCGTGCCTCTGCTGTGAGTCGAAATATATTCATGGGGTCCTCTTCCCATTATGGAATTCGATTTAATTATTGAATTCTCGTCTTTCCGTTGGGGATTACGGCATTACGTAAAAATAATGGGAGGCACTGCTAAGTTTAAAATATTCCATAACTTAGGCAGTGTATGTTATTATGGAAATTGCCGCTTGTTTGTTTCCTTATTCTATAGTAGATAGAATTAAACTTTTATTTACTGCACACATATTATGATATGTTATCTGACTAGACTCTTGGTTGCAGTTATTCTAGAATAGATTCTAGATACTATTAGACAAGGATATTATTAGATTAGTCTAGACCATCGGGAACTGTTGTTCAGAATTTTCTTCAAAAATCAAGATGGTTAATGACTTAGTTTCTAAGTCATGATAGATAATCTAGATAGATATCCTTTTTAGGATGTAATACTTTAGAGACAATAGTTTCTTATGCAGTAGAAATTGACTTGAATTAGTTCATGTCTCGAGATTCTTGACTGGCATTAAGAAAGCCCTATTAGGTATTTGTTTATCTAGTAATGACGTTTCTAAGCTTTAATTACCTTTAGAGGTAATGTGTATGACACAATTTGCTAATCAGTTATTTACAATTGTTGTGAATAGTTGAATGCAAATTGTAAAGCTAAAGAAAGGAGATGCGTATATTTGTGTATAGAAAATATCGATTTTCACAATACTACAACTATAGGTATTGGATACCAGATCTCCCGTCTAGTTATTTGAAATATTGGTTAATGATTGTTTTGATATTTGATATCGGAACTTGCGACTATTGGATAGTCACTTGTTCTTTATAAACAATTGTTACATTTTTATAATAACTAGTAGTGTCATTGACGTAGAGATAAACAAAAGAGAAATTATTCGTAAAGTAAATAATTTAGAACGGTGCTTTATGAGTTTAATCACTTAAGCATTGGATGCTTATTCCGTATGGTAAATGATGGTTTGATACTAGATCACATACACATCCTTATCCATTTAATGACTATTGTATTCAGGAAAGTGATTAAGATCTCGTTTAACCAATGATTGTCATTGGACCACCAAATTTATTTAAACTGATACATTTGATGTATGTAGTTTAATAAATAATAATTGCTTAAGGTAGTTTTCTTTATTTCGTAACTTGGTTGATGAATTGTCATAACTTAGTTATGTGTTTCTGAAGGAACACATATTGAAAGTCTTGAAAGTATCAAGTACTTTCAATCCGTTCTGATGAAACGTAGATTGAACATTTTTGACTTGTTCAAATATATTCAATCTAAAGGTTTTAGAGAATTCTATCCTCAAAATTCATAACATGTCTTTGAACTGTTCAAAGATCTTTGATACGATCAAACGTATGAATTTAAAGCAATTAGTTCTAAGGTTATTTAGTGAATATGATTCATATTCAATATTATTCTTCCATGATTCCATCTTGATGGAATTGAGTAGTGGGAGCAATTGAATCTTATTTGATTTGATTCGTTTGATATTGAATGTTACCGAATTAGTTTCAATACTCTTGGGGTTATACTCCAGTAACACTAATTCGTTTCTTTAATTAATGTTCCATTATTTTCTACAGTTGCATATATGATATGTAGGTAGTAAAAATTTGAATCTTGAAAAGTTTGAGATTTCAATCTTTCTTTTATATAATAGTTATATAATGGAAATTACTTACACCTCGGAGGTATAAGTAAAAGTTTATCATTTATTCTGTTTTATAGAATATTGTATTCTATTTAATAGAATATCTTTCCTACGATTCTAAGTAATAAAATCGTTTTATTACTTGGTGTGTAACATCAGATGTTAACTATTGTAGAAAAGACTTGACTTATTGAAGTCAAATGTGAGAATGATAAATTATAAATGGAACTATGTAATTAATAAGATGAAACAACCCTTATACATCTTCCGTACAAGTCCAATAGGATGACAGAATCATTCACGAGTATTGATACTTAATTGTTCCGTTGTTTTCTTATTGAAGAAAAATTATCCTATAACTTGTAATGGAAGCGATATTTGATATCGATTTTGGAAGTTCACCATTGAACCTTAGATCTAAGATTGTTCATAGCTTACTACGATCGAGTTTTGAACTTGATTAAGCTTTCAT